>CAWVQL010000275.1:0-38404 GCA_963932265.1 Thymelicus lineola | reverse complement strand
TAACACATCGAGATAGTATCGGCTATTCGAATTTGGACCCTCCAAGTTGGTATCGCCCGTAGCCAGCCTTGATTGTGTTATCTAGATATTAAATTGGTAATGAGGTATCCGAGAAGTTATGTTATATTGAATTGGGATGAGATTCCATTTGTGGAATTTTAATCGAAAAAATATAAACGCTGGTCAATTCGAAATCGGATTCGGATTTCGTACAGTTGAATGTTCCGCAAATATTTTTCATTCTGAAAAAAATACAGGCTTATGTGTATAAGTTTCCTGTGAACGATGAGGCTTATCTATTAAAAAACGTATTTTTTACATGTTTTGCTCTTCAAATTAGAATAAGTTTACTAATTATTATTATATATTATTAAGGCTCTACGGTGTCATGTATTGTATGAACATTTAAATAGTTAAAAGTTAAAATTTCCATTGTGTACCACTAGTTCATCCATCACTCGCTATCCTGGAGTACTCTTGCTATCCAGACCTGTGCATTGCATTATTAGAGCGACATCATAATAATTTACGACAGACGGACGGAACTACAAAGTCAGCTTTATAATTAATTTGTCCGAGTGTACAGTTACAAACAAAAGTGGATAGAAATCTATTGTTCTTTAATTTATGTTTATAGAACAAAGTTTTTATAAATAAATTTGTCTTCAGTCGCGTTAAGTTGTATTTCTATGGTATAGTTGTTCAGTATTACTTTTAACAATATTCTAAACTACTGAGCTTGTTTTTTTTTTAGTTTTATAGCAGCCGGGTTTTCGGTTTTTTAATTTTTTTCTATTTTATAATTTTTAGGATAAGGTATAAGATAGTAAAATTCACAATGTTGTCATTTCATTAAGGAAGTTAATAATTAGCGAGAATGGTTGTTTAAACAACTTTAACTCGTTATATATCCTAAACTGTCACTTAAAATAAAGTTTTGGTTTTTTGTTTGTTTGTATTTAATAAACTCAAAACTACTGGATGATTTCAAAATTCTTTCAGCAATAGGATGCTCTATTTTGCTGAGTAACATAGGCTATATGTTATTCAATTAAAAATTAAAAAAAACCCATCTGCTATCAAAAACATATCATGATATATCTTTTTGAAATCCTTATGGCTAATTCTTTAATTTGATACTCATATTTGATTTATTTTAATTTTTTGATACTTGAAAAAATGGCATCTCAAGCCACCATATTTGTTTTTTTTCACTTATCTAAGAACACTTGATTATCAAGACGAATCTAACTATATCTTAATTATATAAATCAGTTCAGCGGTTTGGAAGATATGAGATATTAAAGAATATTATATGCATACAAACATACATACATACAAGATACGCGCGAAAAAAATAACCCTTCCTGGCAGGCGGGTAAAAATAATTCCACGAAACCAGAATGTTGAACATTTTCCTCGAACTAAAATTAACTTATAATTTTGTTATACTCCGCGCTTGAGATAACCTACTGAAAAAGTCAGCATAAAAATATTAACAGCGACGTAAAAAATTTTTGTTTCCATTTAACAATTTCGTGCGCGAGTGTACTCGTGACATAATTCTGTAAGGTATGATTAATTGGGGTTGCCGGTGTTTTTAGGAGTGCGGTGAAAACCGCATTGCTTTGTGTCTGTAACTGTACAGGTACACGTCGAATGTATTCGTTTGGACGCTATGTATTTTCAAATGTTTTATTGCAGTTTCAATTACAGAGTGAAGCATTGCCCGCCTCGTATACTGAATATGATTTCACTTTACCGCGAATGTTGTTTAGCTTTATATTACTGTTACATTTTGTGAAAGATTGGGCTTAATGGCGATGTACACTGATGTATGCTTTTAATAAGCTATTAATGATGTAGAGATAACTATGACTTACTAACTTGATTATAAACTAAATCTTCGTAATAGTCGTAGTCGTCTTGTCAGAAGAAATTGGTAAATACTAAAGTATTTAAATGAACCTATCGGATTAATATATAGTTTATTAAGAAAAATATCATATTAACTGATTGCGGTAAGGTCATTTATTAAAGTCAATTTATTTTGAAGTGATGAGTGATTCTTAAAGACAAAAGTTTGAATTAATATTAAAGACAAAATATAAAGATATAAGGTACCTAATGACCAAACCAGTCAGTTCATGGCAACAGACTTAGTTCATTCTATTCATTGGCGCTAGGACATGTAAAACGGACACAATTTTAGGCACATGCAATAAAACGGCCAGCCCGCTGCAGCTAGCTAATTGCGTCAAAGCTCGCCCATATTGCCGCCTCTAGTTGGCACTACACTGTGTCCAGTTGAAACGCAATAACACGGGATTGAGTGAGTCTCGCTAAATTGTATAAGCTGTATCCCGGGTATGGATGGAAGGATGTATATAGTTTTATTTGAGAACTAATACAATAATGATTCTTGATTGAGTTTCTTTCTTTTAGTAAGGCTGAGTAATGAGTTATTTATTTCATTCTTGATGTCTCTCAGAACGCAGTTATCATATTGGTGGATTTTTTTATACATTTCTGGGTAAATCCTGGATAAGTCCATACTTTATTATAGGTCCTGATGGCCTTAACTATGGATAATTGTACTAATGTATGGTAGAGGTAGAGTTCTATATTTGCCTCGCTAACAAGATTGCCCTTTTCCTTTTGCGTTGATGTCTATCTTACTACGGGCGCCCAAGGGCGACGGTATATTTAGGTATATTTTATGCCATATCGGTAAACTTCGTTAAGCATAATATATGAAATTCAGTTACCTAAGCATATGAGGTTTTTTTGACTACCGGAGCCGCATGATTACACGCTCCGGATCCACTTTATTTAGGTTTAAATAAACTTTATTCTCTTATGACAGAGTCAATTACATGAGAAACACATTTTTATAAATACAGTAATATTGAGTCCGGTACTGGTAGACATATAGGGTAAGGATGCGTGTTCAATAAGCAAAGCAAAAGCAAAGCAACAACCCGTAATTGTCCCACTGCTGGGCTCGGGGTCTCCTCTCACAATGTGAGGGGTACAGGCCATAGTCTACCACGCTGGCCAAGTGCGGATTGGTAGACTTCACACACCTTTGAGAACATTATGGAGAACTCTCAGGTGTGCAGGTTTCCTCACGATGTTTTCCTTCACCGAAGCAAGTGATAATTAACTTGTAATACGCACATAATATTAGAAAATTAGAGGTGCGTGCCAGGATTTGAACTCGGGCCCCCGCGTTCGAGAGACCAACGTTCTAACCACTAGGCTATCACTGCTATGCGTGTTCAATAGGTCGACAATAATTTGGAGAAGAGATCCATGTCTTCCATATGTTTATTACCTTAATATCTGTTTATATAATTGTTGATCAAAAACAACTTGTCACTCAGTCCGCGTCTGACCCACATCAAGCTTGTTCGGTCGTTTTATGGAGGCAAATCAAACAGTACCGCACTCAAAACTTTACGCACCTACTTATGTGTAGTTTGGACGGACATCTGTCCTCAAAGTTTGCAGAATACATCAAAACTTGTTCCGTATCGGCCAACCTGGTCCTTTGCATAGGATGGAGTATGAATTAGAAAACGATAGCGCTTATAATGATATTGTTTACAAAGGGATAATAACGCCAGTGACTAGCACTTTTTAAATAATTATGTTGTCATAATCATCGTGCGATTTCCTAAACTTATGCTGTGTCTCTATCCCAACGAATATACTACATATTAGTTCATTGCTGTAGCCTCCATGGAATGCCTTAAAACGACTTTGACAGTAGCGTAGGTATGACAATAATAATGTGCAAACCAGTGAACGAATATACATACTGCTTAGTATATTTATTGATAAAACGAACTTACCTGTACGTGAAGTTCTATCAAAATTATGCGAGCTGCTCAATTCGAAGCGATTAATATTTACATGTAGTACTATTTCCAATCCACGGCCTTTAACACGATAAGTTTAAAGAAAAACAAAAATATTATCAATCTGAAACATAAAATAGTTGTTAATCTGGCTTATTTCCTCGTTCACTCAGTGTTGTTTAACACTCGAGCTTCCGGTCATCACTCTTCTTTACCGCTCGGTTGCCATTTTTGCTTCATTTAGTTTAAAGATAAATTAAAGGATACAGACTGCTAGGGTGGGTCCTTTCATTTTATGGGGGGGACCTATTAATCGCTTCGAATTGAGCAGCTCGCATAATTTTGATAGAACTTCACGTACAGGTAAGTTCGTTTTATCAATAATTATGCTTCGCTGCTCAATTCTCGCGATTAATATTTACATGTAGATGTTTAAAGTAGATATAGGATGTATCCTTTAATATAATATGGAAATAATTAAGTATACCTATGATACAATTTTTTTTTTTTTTTTATCAATAATCAATAACAAATACAGATTGCACTAGCCTTAAGCTCGCCATTTATTTATCCGTTAATATTGTTATATTGTGGTCAATATAGTGTAAATAAATAAATAGTATTGATTAATGTCCCAATTATTTTTAATATATGCCGTAGAGGTTACTGCTTACATAAGTAAGCTTAATATAACATTAAATATAAGGATTATTCGAAGAAAGAAGGGAAAATAACAAATATGATTGAAAATCAAGAATGGATCTAACGAATATGGAATTCTGTTAAGATAGAATACTATTATTCTAAAACCTTATAAAAACTGAAAAATGCGCTCCATGTGGCTGTCTTCCTTATTACATGCACTCTTTCTGCCTTTCAAGGTAGAAGCAAAAACACACCACTCTTGTGGGTGTGCTTCTCTGGAACCAATAAATCAAAAATTAAATTACGAAGACAATCAGTTTTTGTGATGTAGATCTCAGCTAGTCAAATAGCATAATTTCTCATATAAAATGTATCTAGTCACACTTCAGGTTTTTATGAATAGATTTGATTATGATGTAATCAAAATGTATATTCTGGTTTATTTGTTTATTATTATTATTATGTAATATAAATAATTATTTGATATGTAACATGAGTATTAACTCACTCTCCATCAGCATATATTATATTAATAGTGTAGATAAGTTAAATATTTTACTATTTTAAATTACAGTATTCGTATAAATAAATACTTCATATTTAGAAATCCGAACCTTAAATACATTATATCAATCGATATATTATATTCATCCCGAGAGGTATATAATATACCTATAGAGGTATACCTATAGCTATGTTACGTACAAAAAACAATTATTAAAAAAAATGTCTGGCATTACTCCAGAACAATTATGTCTATATAATGTTTCGCATACAAGATAGGGAATTTATAATCCATTCAAATTCAAATTAATTTATTGTGAAATATATAGGTACATAGGTAAATAAAGTTCTCATGTTATATAATTATAATATCCGCCATATCCCTGCCACAGATGGGCATACAATATTAATTTAAATAATAAGTAATTGATCGAAAGAAGTGGAACACTAATTCTTGTTTTGGTATTATATTAATACAATTGTTATCGTAAATTTTTCCGAAAATTTAGAGAGGATCTGGAATACGAAATCAACAATTTATAATTGGGCTGTCAATAAATTATTCTTGATAATTTTTATAATTTATCGTTATATTATGTAGTATACTAGACAGGGCTGAGATAGCCATCTGTGACTTTGATTACTTTATTTATTAACATTTTATTATATATATATTTTTAATAATAGCAATTGTGGTAATGCACAAAAAATAATATTCTGCCCAGGATATCATGTAATGATAAATAATTATGTTGCATATATGGTAGGCCCACAGGGTAGGTCCATAATTAGATTATATAATATTTCAGTAAATACTACTCTTTGTTGAACACAAAAAGACAGTTTTTTCCCATAACCCTTGGAAAAATTAGTGAAAAGAACACGAAAATAATAATTATATATCACATATTATATCTCCCGTAGTTCATAGCCCTTTCAGTAAGGATTTATATGGCTGTCAGTAATTGCAATGTTATATAGTTATATGTTTATATAGTAAGAGTTTTCTTTAAATCGTAAGCACTTTGCTCATGTTAATGAAAACAAAACATGAAGTTCAAACGAATGTTATGTGCTGAATGAAAAATTATAATTTATTGCATTTATGTCTGATTTTGCAATTTTTTCATAAGTTTAACGCTCATGGCTAAACATTGAAAAATTGCAACCAACTATATTCTAAACCTTGGAGGTCTTGCTATATGCATTTTGGATGTGAGTTTAACTCATCTCATTTTTCCTTTGGAATTTTTCTGAGAAATATCACTTTACGTGTAAAGGACTAAATATTATATTTCTACCATAGATTACACAACTATTATCATAATAGATAGGTATAGAGCCAAATTTATAGGGCAACATTAGTGCTATCAATTGTAAACTCTTACATTCCATGTATCTATTGACCTGCCAACTGGTAAACCATCTCTTTAAAAAATAATGTTGAATGATTCGGTTGATAATGGATTTCAATAGTAGGTTAAAATCCAGCGGTGCAGTAACTGTAGTATTCCAATCACATAAAGTCGTAAATAAACATTATCTTGAAATTAGAAAAAAAAGTATCTTTTAAAAAAGAAACCGGTAATGCTAAATAATATTAGCAATTTTTATAAAAATTGTAGGTATAATTAATTACCCCTGTGTTAAAGCAGAATGCAGTACTTACATAAGGCATCCATCTTATAATGGGTGCGAGCTGTTCTGCTTAAAATGAATCTTAAACTTGTCATCAGGCTGATTAAGCTATGAAAGTAAAAGGAGAGATTATTGTTGTAAACAAAATCTAAATTTTATTATGTATCATATTTAGATACGACTAGATAATGACAAATCATGTATCAAATAACCTGCTTATTTCAACCCTGAAATGTATCAGGATTATTATGCGGGTGTTCTTCGGCTGGCGGTCTGCTGAGTAGGCTGAACCGTTTATCACTAATTCAATAGTGGATAACTTTCTTAGTGATTACACACTTTTTGTAATAATTACACCATGGATTACAGTAATAATATTGTAATCTGCAGTATGGATTTACTTACATTGTAGGTATACAATATTTACGCGAGGCCATTAGCCGCAAAGCTTAAAATGATTCATGCTGCGTTAAAAATTAAAATTTGTCAACTGACATTAAGTCTAACAAGATTTTGACCATAAAAGGCCACGACATCAAGCTACGAACTGTAGCGATATAATTTGCAAGGTTTTGTTTGCAAATTGAGGTTGGAATGACGCTTTTAGTGAAACATTCTAAGAACATTCCTAGGATGCCATTTAGATGGACAGCCGTTTTACTCTCCGAGTCATATAGTGGCCATTTTCACGACTGTCCTACGTCATGCTGTAAGACCTATAAAGCCAACAGCAACTTCCATTAGAGTGCGCTCGCGAACGGGCGCGGCGGCGATGGCGGCGGCAGCACAACGGCGGTTTGCGTAGAATTTCCCGAGAGTGTAAAGTCGTCTTCGAAAAAACTTATCCCGAATGGTTCAATAAAGACTTATGTTTTAGAAATCACTAGTTTGAATCATTTTTCATCCTGTCTTGACATGATAATGGCTTTCGTAGCTTTTGATTTTCCAGTCTAACCACAAAGAGAGAAGTAAATTTTCATCTTCTTTGATGTATTCTTCAACTCCTTAGTTATAGATATCAAGAAGAGGCGTCAAGTATTATTGACGTTATTGTGATTGTATCGATCAATCGACAATTTAGATAGTCTCAGAGTCCTCTATTATAACTTTATAGCCCTACTAGAGGACATATTATAAACCATGCGTATCTATTTGGTACAGACGCGCAGCAAAGAAATATAATTGTAGGATGTCCGAAATGGTTGCCATAGTTCAGGCATTCAGTACTAAAAGTGTCCTTAAAAAAAGGGCACAAAAAAGGGCACAATTGCCGAGTACTGGATTTTATATTTCAGAAGAGGACCAATCATATCAGGTAGGTACTGCTAGTATATGGTAGAAATGAGGACATCAAAGTGCACAGGATTCCAAGTCAATTTCCTTATAAAGTTTAGGAATAAAACTTCATTTGAATTTCTTTATTTTGATTAAAGATTATGTATGATAAAAGATTGTAACTACTAGTACTTTTGATGTAATTATATCAATAGTTCTGGTTCTTATTTGACACTCAGAAAAAGTGCATTATTTGTGAAGGAAATGAACCCAAAAGAAGCATTCGCATCACTTTATGTAATTATATCAATAGTTCTGGTTCTTATTTGACACTAAGAAAAAGTGCATTATTTGTGAAGGAAATGAACCCAAAAGAAGCATTCGCATCACTTTATGTAAGATCAACAAATTAACCACAAAAGGTCGTTCTGTGAAGGTAGCAGTCCCATTGTAGTGCTCGCATCACTAACGTTGATTTACATTAAAAGAACCAGGATATCAAATTATTTCTTCAGGTAATTAAACTAAAACACATATAAACGTTTGCGTCATTGCTTTAATTATGCCATCGATAATTGTCTCAATTATTTAGTTATATTTCAACACAGTGAAGGTGGTCGAGGTTCATCCTCGGCGAATATTGGAATCACTCTGTGTAACATCAACAGTTGAAACGCAAAGGGTAGTATGTGAAGGTAGCAGTCCCATCGTACTACTCGCATCACAAATGTGAATGCACATTAAAAGAATCAAAATATTAAATTCTTTGTTCACATAATTATTTTGGTGCATATTCTGATGCTCGTATCATAATTGTTTTTATCATGCCAATAAAAAGTAGCTGCCACTTGAATTCATAAATAATGTGGGTATCTTCCTAAAAATAGAATTGAAGATAATAATAAATCGTAAAACACTTACTGGTAAAGGTATCCTTTGATCCACTGATATTATACGTAAAAATTGGTTGATTCACATCTGAATAACACTTTTATCCTGTATTTCCTCCAAATATTATAGTTATTTTAAAATTTTCTTCTTTTCTTCACACCGTTTCGTTAACATAGACTGTCCGTTAGGGAATCTCTAGTAATGAGTCTAAGGACAGTCGAGACGTGTTGAGGCCGCGACACGAAAATAGATAATGAAGCAAAAATGGCAACCGAGCGGTAAAGAAGAGTGATGACCGGAAGCTCGAGTGTTAAACAACACTGAGTGAACGAGGAAATAAGCCAGATTAACAACTATTTTATGTTTCAGATTGATAATATTTTTGTTTTTCTTTAAACTTATCGTGTTAAAGGCCGTGGATTGGAAATAGTACTACATGTAAATATTAATCGCGAGAATTGAGCAGCGAAGCATAATAGTTCATTGGTGCAAACAATATTGCATACGTTTGACGTAAGGTGAACTGAAAGGTAAAGACGAAAGATGATCATGAAAGCGCATTGGCGTGGACATAGCTATATTCCTTCTCGAGGCATCTAAGAAACACCTGACAAATACTTACCGAAAGAAAAATTGTTTTCTCGTCATTGATGTAGGTACCTAAAGGCGGTTTTATTAAAGGGTACAGTAAAATAATAAATTCATTTCAAAACCCATGTAACATAATTTTGTGTTTTCTAGTAACTGTAGTGCGCTAAAATATTATCCGGAACGCAGTAGGAAATTGCATTCCCGTATTAAGTTACGTTGCAGTATCAGTAATATAAATCACCAGTTTTTGAATTAAGCTGAAACAGAGTGAAGAATTCGCTTCGCCGCAGGAGGCGTGTTAGCTACATAAATAATAATATTTTAACCGAGCCTGGGCGAAGTTTGTGACTGTAGGCGACGCGCGACGGTTTGCAAGTTAAAATATGTACATTATGTTCCTTATAAGCCAAGATTACAGCTATATTTATTTTTTCATTTAGTGAAAAATAATGTTTATGAGATGTCTATGTCATTTATCGTCTAGAATATGAGTAGTACCATAATGTTGGAGAGTATCACCTTAGTCGTCAAACTGGTCTACATTGGCAATCATTCAGATGAGACTGTATGGTATGATAAATCTCTCCGATGCACCTTATTAAATAAAATACTAAACAATGCATTGACATTTTATCGTAAAAGAGTTCCAGAGTACAAAGTGTACTTACTAAACCAACTTCTCCCGTACGTATACGAAGCAAGAACCTTTAACCAATGGACGCGCCATCTTGCATTTCACACCTATACGCTGGCTGCCATGAATGAAGAAAAAGCCTTGCCGTTGTTTTTAAATGACCAGCACTCTCACCATCCGGCAAGTGTGATAGTTTCCTAGGGTGTAATTTGAAAAATATCCATTGTAGAACTAAAACAAAACTATATTTACACACGATACAGTTTTTGTTTAATTTTGATTTCGTTCAAAGTTCAGTTGTTAACTTTATACCTTCGTCTTTGGGTCACAAAAAGTACATAAGTAGGTACCAAATTTCAATTAATATTGGAGTAAATTGGCAGTGTAGGGCGGTATCCACACACATGAGTGATGTTATTTAGCTATACTTATGTACCTATGCCATGATGATGATACGCAGGTAAATTTACAATTCTATAAAATAGGAATGGTGACACCAAACGAGATCAAGCATTGCTTGCTCACATCTGTAAACACAAAGAACAAAATTTTAAACCAGATTTTCCTAGAATCCGTGCCCCAAACGAACAGGAACTACGCAGCAAAATTGTCTGTTACAGGAAATTCTATTTGGATTCCTCAAATCCTGGCCAGCTACGCTTTTGCGTTTCACGCGAAATCGCCTCGCTTTGTCTTATATGCAAATTTGTAGCGTCCATATGCTGTAATAAACAAGAGAACTGCGATAGTGTTTCAAATGGCTTGGAAAATCTATCCATAAATGTACAAAGCTAGCAAATTGGTAGGGCTGCTTATGCTGTCAGGAAAATAATGCAGTATACTGACGTCGAAACTGCTAGGATAGTTTATTTTGCTTATTTCCACAGTGTTATGTCTTAAGCCGTCTTGCTGTGGGGCAAAGCAGCCAATATAGAACAAATTTTCATACTCCAAAAAAGGGCTGTTAGGGCTATCTATAAACTTTAGTCTCGGGAATCTTTGCGTGAAAAGTTTAAGGTAATAGGTATACTTACAGTAGCTTTCCAGTATATCTTTAATGATGTAGTTTTTATAAGGAAGAATATAAACGCGTATAAACAAAATTTTGATATTAATAATCGCCATACGAAAAGAATGCATCAATTAGTTACGCCTTCGTTCCGCCTAAGTAAAGTGCAGCGATCTTTCATAGGGCTTGGTATACATTTCTATAATAAAATCCCAAAATTAATACGTGACTTGCCAATAGAATCTTTCAAAAAACGTGTAAAAACACAATTGTTAGGCAAGGGATATTATAGTGTAAACGAGTATTTAAATGACAAAGACGCATGGAAATGATTAGCTCTGCAACCAGTTCCACTCAGAATAGTAATACTAATAATGTATTCTTATCTTTTTTGTAATATTTTTTTAAAAGATGTGGTGAGGAGTTTCTTTAGGCTTTTCTTCTCCTCCATGACAAAGCACCTTCCGAAAAGCCAAAAAATGAGGTGCATAAGTGTATCAGTGATAGTTGACTTTGAAATTTTGTTACCTAGACGTATTTACGGGTTTGTAAAAATCACAAATATACAATAACGATTTCTTAAAAATACAATAAAGAAGAATATGCTCTTAATAAACTTCTATACAGGAAGAAATATGAAAGATAGGTTCAGGTCAACATTCGGACTCCTCAGGTGGCAAAGTGCATTAAATTGGAAACAACTTATTCATTCTGGGCTAATTAGAAATGCACCAAAGTACCTACCGAGAGGGAGGTATACTACTTCAGTATACTTATACTCTAGGCCACATTGAGGAGAGGCCTAAAAGCACAGCCAGTATACCATATTTTTTCAACCCCTGACGCAAACAGGGGTTTATAAGTTTGACATGTCTGTGTATTTGTAGATCTGTATGTCTGTCTGTGGCTTCGTAGCTCCCAAACGTATGAACCGATTTTGATTATTTTTTTGTTTGAAAAGTGACTTAAGAGTACTCTTAGCTACGTTCAGTGTAAATAAAACTGTCGGGGGTTTTTTAAATTTTAATTTAATATTATGTACTGAAAGGCTTCAGCCCAATAAACCGACGTGTCGCAATAGAACTGCAAATAATGTTAATGAGTGACGCGGATGCTTCCGACTCTAGATTAACTTCATTACGGAGTCCGCGACGCCTTCTAATTCAATGAGGTCAACTCTCCTTCGTGACGTTGACACACAGACATCGTGGATGATTATTATATATATTGTATTATTAAATGCATACGCTTATTGATGCAAGTAAAAGAGGTAGTATAATAAATGATAAACTATTTATTTAACATTCACTTTTATTTGAAATGTTTGTACACGACATGATTAATTTTACGCTTAAACTTTCTGCCCATCTCATATTTCTAATATTAACATTAATTTAGTATATTCAATTACATTTTACAAAAGGAATATAAGAATATATTGACCTGTACTCACTCCAGCAGTATGGCACTATCCTCCCAAGATATGTACTTGACCAGACTAGGCTCGTTCAGCAAATGCTGCTCTCGTGTCCAACGAACCAAACCAATGATTGAGCGAACGAATGAAAGAAGGTTCTTAAAGAATCTTTGAATGGGTAAATTGTTAGCAAATGAAATACTCGCTCACTCCTATCAAAATGACAACTGTCAGACTGTCAGTCACGATGACAGTCTGACATCGCCTTTTAATCCAAGATAAAGAACCATGTAAACCACAGAGTACTTAATAGTGGTGTAAACAATAGCATTCCTTACAGCTCGGCCATCCTGCTAGAGCGAGTCCCGTCGCTTTATTTCATCACAAAAGGAAACAAATTACTTAATACTTGTAAGAAAATTATAATATTGAGTATGAACTAATTTCAAGTAATTACCAGTAATAACATAAATGAAGTTGGTAAGTATTATGAGCTTAATATATTAAGGTATTATCAAAACTTCAGATACCTATATTTTGTTTTTATCAGCATTTATATCAAGGAACAAAATAACAAATATTAAAAAACACAGTACAGTATATTAGTGAATAAATAAGAAGGAAAATTAAATCTAGTTTTAGAACATTATTAATTATTGATTTGATTATTGATTATTAAACTATAGGTGATTTTGATAATGATATATACAAATTTCAATTAGAAAAATTATTTATCAAAATGAAAACAACCATTTATAAATTAATATTTAGAGTTCTATAACAGAATATCACAATTTGGTATAAACATTATTCAATCTGAGGCTCGTTTACATCATCTTTATAATTATATAAAAGCGAATTACATATAAAATCAAATCCATTACATCATTTAAATAATAGAGATCTAGTTATTAATCAAAATCTGATTTTAAAGAAAAAGGTAAATTCAAAATTGTTAACATAATTATTGTATAATAATTATTACATGTATAATTATTATTCATATACATGTATAATAATTATTCGGTTACATACTAACCCCTTATACAACTAAATATCATAATAGTAAACAGTAGTTATTTGATTGCTGACAAATCTATTTACCGATTTAAGTTTTCCCTTAAGAAATACGAAGATAACTATGATTACGGTGTTTAATTAGGATTTTAATATACAACATATTATTGACTCTTGTCTATATCGTTATCAGTATCAGAGCTACTGTTGAAGTTTTTATCAAAGCTAAGCCAAGGCTTCATTTTATCTACTGCAATTATATTCTCATAACGACGACTGCCCTTTTTCTTAGTTAGGGAGTGTCTTCTATCACATAACGATCGTTAGGAAGAACTTTAAGTATCCTATAAGGGCCTTGATATTTAATTGTTAGTTTCTTAGACTTGCCATCGCTCGGGACTTCCCTTTTCACGCTTACAAGATCTCCTATCGAATATATTTGGTTATTAAGTCGCTTAGCATCAAATTTTGCTTTATCTTGAATTTGCTGTTCATTGATACGGCTAACAGCGTCGCGTCTGATTTCGCTTAGGTTTTCCGTTGGAATTTTGTTGATCGTTTCATCTATGACTTCACTCAGAATATTCTCTGAGCTTCCTTTCAATTGGAATCCGAATAGAGTTCTGATGGACTCTTACCTGTCACTTTATGTACAGTAGTATTGAGACCTACTTGAATATCTGGTATATACACGTCCCAGCTTTTATCATCTTTACCGTGACACTTTGTTGATAATGCATCGAGAATCGTCCTATTAAACCGCTCTACTTGCCCGTTGGCCCGCGGCGTGGCTACAGCATTCAAGATGTGCTTAATACCGAAGCTATGAGTGAACGATCGGAATAGATGACTCGTAAATGATGTCCCTTGATCCGTTATTAGTCTCGTTGGGGTGCCAAAATAGCTGATGTGTTCCTTAAACACTCTTAACGTCGTCGAAGTCTTGGTGTTCCTAACAGGGGTTATGTTTACGAATTTCGTGAAAGCATCAATAATTACTAAAAGGTAAGTATTCCCTCGACTACTTTTTATGAATGGACCTAAATGGTCAGCATGAATGGTATGAAAAGGTATGTCAGATTTCGGATAGGATGCAGCTCACCTTGCTGTTTACCCGTCTGGCCTTTATGGTGAGCGCATTCGAGACAGGATCTGACATATTTTTTTACAAAAGGGCGCATTTTGGGAAACCAGAATGATTGTTGAATACGAGTTAACGTTTTTTTCGAATCCGAAGTGCCCAATATCATCGTGGTTCATTTAACCACTTGCATCTAACACCTCTTGGTACAACCCAGCGGATTTCATTGTTATCCTTTCCCAAAACTTTATAAACATTACCATTTTTTAATTATAATTATTAATAATCTCAGTAACTTTTTCGGATTCGGGATCGCATAATATTTGTTTCATACGAGAAATTTCCTCGTCGTTTGATTGAACAGTAGTTATCCAATCTTCGACGTTGGCGGTAAGAATATCAAGAACGTGATCTTCTGATTCTGCGTTACCGATCGGTTGTCTACTAAGCGCATCAACATGTGTCATGCGGCTTCTGGCTCGATACTCTATATCGCAGTCAAATTCCTGTAGCTGAATCCACCAGCGCGCTATTCGTGGAACAAGATCTCGTTTCGTCAAGGTGGTTCGAAGAGCGTTGCAATCGGTGTATATCTTAAATGGGATTCCGAGTAGATAAACACGAAACCTGTGCAATGACGCTACCACTGCTAGCGTTTCCAATTCGTACGAATGAAACGCTTGTTCATTTAGGGTTGTCTTTCGACTAAAATAAGATACAGGTCTCAATAGCCCCTGGTCACACCTCTGCAAAAGTATGCCTGCAATACCGTGTTTACTGGCATCAGTGTGCAATTGCGTCTCACGTTTGGGATCATACAGAGCCAGGATAGGTCTAGAGACGAGAGAATCTTTTAAGGAGCTGAATGCATTGTCATGTTCCTTTGACCACCTCCACACACAATTCTTTTTCAAAAGGTCTGTTAATGGTTTTGCCACTACAGAAAATTCGCGTACGAACCTTCTGAAAAAGCTTGCTAAACCTATGAATTGTCGCAATTCATGTTGATTTCGTGGTCTGGGAAATTTGGACACAGCGTCAGTTTTCTGTGCTCCAGGTTTTATCCCGTCTGAACTAATTTCGAAGCCCAAAAAATCAATCTTGTTAAAGAAGAAATTACATTTGGAAAGGTTTAGTGTCAATCCACCTTGTCTTAGAAGATCTAAAACCTGTTGCAGTCGACCTAAGCCTTCATCAAAGCTACGAGCAGGTATCAATATATCATCCATATATACTAAGGCAAATTGCACTTTAGCAGTGGATAAAATTTTATTTATGGTTCGCTGAAATACCGATGGTGCATTCACCAGCCCAAATGGCATCCGCGTATATTGATACTGCCCGTCGGGAGTGATAAAGGCGGTCTTATCCTGAGATGATTCCGAAATCGGAATTTGGTAGTATCCGGAAGCTAAGTCCAGCGATATAAAGAGTTTGCTACCGGATAATTGGTCAAGCTGATCTTCTACTCGCGGGAGAGGATAGTGTTCCTTTTTCGTACGTCTATTAAGAGCACGATAATCAACACACAGCCTCTTTTCCCCAGTCTTCTTCTTGACCAATACTATGGGGCTGGCGTATGGTGATGAAGACTCCTTGATAATTCCAGCATCCAACATTTCATCGACCATATTACGTACTAAATTTCGCTCCGATACTGACAATCTATAGGGCCTATACACGACTGGTTCGGCGTTTACTAATTCTATTACCATTTCTCCTACATTTGTCAAACCTAGGTCCTTAAGGTTACTAGAGAAGCAATCTTTATATTTGAGAAGCAATTCTTCTAATTTCGACTGTTGCTCTTTCGTGACATCGGGGCCTAAATGTAGTGTCCCATCTATCAGGGCACTGTCAAGGGAAACATTGAATGCATGATAAGTATGAGTATCTTGTAAGGACATACTACGAATAAGTAAACTATCCCTCTTGAAGATAATCTCCAATGAACTCATATTTAACAAAAGCACGTTACCCTGCCCTGCTTCTAAGATATATTCACCTGGAAAGACATAATATTCGCGACCTAAGGGACCCCTTACTGACCCGTTAATATAAATTCGTCCCGTAAAACTACATTTCGTGTTGATAGGTACTAAAGAAATTTGTTGAGGATATATAACGATATCGTCCCTTACGTACAAAGGCAATTTGTTACTTTGGGATTTTTTAAAAATTATTTTATCAGGGGTTTTAGTGATAGTGATATTAGGACATTCAGTAAAAGTGTGTCCCAACAAAACTGGAAATTTTAATACATTATCTTCGACTATCAGAACTTCAACAATTTCCTTTATTCCCTGTACGGTTATATTTACTATAGCTTTTCCTAATGGTGTAATTGGATAACCGCCTATTCCCTTCATTATAGGTAACTGTGCCGTTTCAATAGTAAGTCCTAATTCTCGAGCTTCACGTTGCCTTAGCAACGTGCACTGACTCCCTAAGTCCACATAACACATGAGTCGGATGTCATTGACAAGAATTTCAAAAATGTATTTCCTATTAGCTTCGTCCGAAGTATTGAGTTCCAGAATTTGTTTCTCCGCCTCATCCTTGACTACCTTCTGATTTTTATTTTGATTATTATCTTTGTTAGACCAACAATGAACTGCTTGGTGTCCCAACTTACCACAAAAATTACATTTTAATTTTTGTTTTGAGCATTGAAAACTTTTGTGTCCTTCGTCGTTACAGTTATGACAAACAATTTTATTTGTTTGTTCTTGTTTCCGATTATTGACTGAAGAGCTTAATTGTTTCCTACCTAGTTTATGTTTATCCTTTATTTCCCTACTTAGTCCTACTTTAACCGTTTTTAAATACTTAAGAACCTCTTCAGGTTCTTGAAATTGCGCTGCTTGCGCGCCAACTCGCACGGCACGATCCTCAATGCCATGAAGCAGACAATCAACGGCCTTTCGCCCGGTGATACCGCATCTATTTAATAATGTTATTTTATCGTAATAGTAATTTTCAAATGAATCACCAAACTTAACTCTTTTCGCTAGCATTGTTGAAAGTAGCTCTGCATAATCAAGTCGACAAGGAAATGATTCTATAAGTTTTTTCTTCCACTCTGTCCAAGAGTAGAGGACCGTGCTAAGTCCCTGGTACCAGGATTTTGCGACGCCAATTAGTTTTGGGAGAGCGAAATGTATTGTTTCCCTTTCATCCCATCCATAGATCTCAGCACACTCCTCTACCTTTGTTAGCCAAGTTAAAACAGTTTGATCATTCGTCATTGGGTCAAATTCGGGTATAACGTTAGCCATAGATAATTTTGAACTAGAATTACCTTTAACGTCCTTTAAAATATTCAAGAGTTTATCTATTACCTCATGAGAGGAGTTTAAATCGGTACTTAGATTTGCCTTAGAATTACTTATATTATTTCCTCGAATATCAATCGGAGAACGGGAATATAATCGTTTTCGCTTATTGCGTAGGTTATTTACTTCCGCCTCTGAACTACTGCTATCACGGTAAAACTTTTTACTCGCATGACGGCGCCTGGTTCTCCTGGCGGATGAACTTAAGCCACGGCGTTTGTTATGATCACAACACGCAGTGCCTTGACAAGTATTTTTATTACCAGTGTAGAAATTCTCGGCGCTTGTACTCCGGGACCTGTCCGGTCGTACAGGTGATTCTTCGCCGTTAAAATTATTAATGTTACGATACGAGTGTTTGCGGCCTTGTCTTACTTTAAGACTCCCCTCCGCTCCCTCACTTGGTTCACGACTCAACCGCTCGCGGCTTTGCCTATCTCCGAGGCTCCCTTCCGCATGTACGCTTATTTCATTGGACTGATATTTACGGCTTTGCCTATTACCAAGGCTCCCTTCCGTCTGTCCGCTTATTTTACTAAACAGATGCTTACGGCTTTGCCTACCTTGAAGGCTCCCTTCCGCTCCCTCATCTGTTGTACCTCTCGCCCGCCGTGCAGAATCAGATGGGCCCGCATTATCGCTTCCGGAACCCAGCCATTCTGGTTCAAGCCACTCCACTCGACCATGATCGTCTGCGCTGCCACTTGGCGCCACGTTTCTCACGTCGGGTTCACGGGCCTCCATCACTGAAACTTTCAATAACACTGATTACTTGCGCTGTTATATGTTATCTCTAAAATATAATCTTAGCCATTCAGTTTTATCATTAAATCAGAATTACATTACAACAAGCCGATTAGTAATAAAAAATATATATGGAAGTTAAACTGCACTCGATATTTCAGACTAAACAGCCAGCCAGGGAATAAAAGTCAATTATTCTTTTAATTCCATGCATGTTCATGTACGGCTATTATAATTATTTCTCAGCTGCAGTAGTGACTGATTACGAGTCTAAGTTATATAATGGCAGAAGCGCATGATATACGTTATTATCAGTATATACGATATCTAAAAGTCCAGAATCGGTAATTGACTCAATCGCACTAATTTTACACCATGTTATATTTTGTCCTAAAAATATATTTTAAAAATGTTACGAGTTGGACACCAGTGCAAAACATCGACATTTTAAACAATTATCAATGTATGTGCGAGTGATTGACGATAAAAAATGATTTAACTAATAATTATAATTAATGATGATTAAAATTTTTAAGACACGCCAAGATGGTTTGGAAAACCGCGGCGTGCGCGCATCTACACGGGCCGCATGCTCGATAACCATGTTTATGCGGGGACAATGGAGTAACACAGCAAGCTTGTAACTTTGTGAGTTTTCGTTATATACCTTTGAATTTTTTTTTTTTTTTTTACGTAGAATATTTAGACGAAAATATTTTACATGTATGTCGGTTTTTGTATATACAAAGAATAACGTTGTACATAAGTTCGTGAAAAGTATCACCGATCAGCATGAACGCCGAATATAAGCAGATACGCCAAGTGAAAAGCCAAGTGAAAGCTAAGCAATCGCCGTTCGAGTTCATGGATATATCCCTTTTAGGAAATGCAATAGCATAAGCCGTTAAACAATAAATAACCTCCAAACTCCACACTCATCGCCCCACATAAGGGTTCCCCGTGTCGTGGTTCCCGTCGTTAGCACACACACAGACAAATAATAACTTCATAATACAAATTTCTATCATACTGGGAATCGAACCCAGAACTATTTCAAAGGGGTCTGGCATGGTAACCATTTCGCCAGAATGAATTTGAGATCGTGATCTATTTGCGCTGTTATGAAGATAGTAAAAAAAATCGTTGATACTAATTGATCACTGCTTTGGTACTCCTTAGAACTAAAGCTGACATTACGAGTATATTCACTTACCTTCAATCTTTATACTATTCCAATGATAAAACGTTTGGAATTACTAGTAAATGAATCTTTTCACTTAATTTAGATTGCTAGACCAAGATGGGCAGAAAGCATTCAAAGAAGATAGATAATGAGGGTATGCAAAAAAAAATTATGTACGGAAATATCTTGTGGGTATGGCAGACGAGTTATTTTTCTTTTTAATTAAGTAAAAGACGAATAACTCGCGATCGCACTTCTGAGATAAAAGAGGTAGTATAATAAATGATAAACTATTTATTTAACATTCACTTTTATTTGAAATGTTTGTACACGACATGATTAATTTTACGCTTAAACTTTCTGCCCATCTCATATTTCTAATATTAACATTAATTTAGTATATTCAATTACATTTTACAAAAGGAATATAAGAATATATTGACCTGTACTCACTCCAGCAGTATGGCACTATCCTCCCAAGATATGTACTTGACCAGACTAGGCTCGTTCAGCAAATGCTGCTCTCGTGTCCAACGAACCAAACCAATGATTGAGCGAACGAATGAAAGGAAGGTTCTTAAAGAATCTTTGAATGGGTAAATTGTTAGCAAATGAAATACTCGCTCACTCCTATCAAAATGACAACTGTCAGACTGTCAGTCACGATGACAGTCTGACATCGCCTTTTAATCCAAGATAAAGAACCATGTAAACCACAGAGTACTTAATAGTGGTGTAAACAATAGCATTCCTTACACAAGAATGTACGATAGTTTCAAATGACGATAATAACTAAGTAATGTGATTGTTTGGTAATATTTATGCAGTTTGTTTTTATTCTGGCAATACATTCGCAATTGATAAAATTTGTTTTGAGTTCTACCGTCCTATTTTTGTTTGTCGTGCGCAAGCGCCGCAGACCGCGTCGGTTCTATTCACGGTTCGGTTCGCGACATAGTGCAGTTGAGTATATAATTCGTTTCGGTACAATGCTGCAATTCGTTATTTTCGTTGTCTTTTTGGTAATTCGACCGCAAAGATTATAAGATATTATAAGGGAATTATGGATGTTGGCTGTCGGTGGGGGTTTGCAAAAAAGACGATACTGTTCGTACTAATATTTAATTAAAAAAAGGGAAAGAATATAAAATAAAACTTTAAACCTAACTTATCTAAACCTAACTAACTGGTCTCAATTACTACACGATCGAGTAAGAGCACCAGCAGCGGAGGCGACCGCTTGCTTCGACGATTCGGGCAAGAGCGTTGTGTGGTGGAGACGCTGGCGCGAGGCGTCGCTGGTCCGTGGGTGGCCGTAGTCTCCAAGAAGAAGCTAATGTTGCGCAAGGCCTCCCGAGCGTGTGAATGTTTCACGGGTGGCTGTAAGCTTCGGAGAAGCAGCTAACGTTGCGCAAGGCTCCTCGAGTGTGGGAATGTCACGCTGTGACGTAGGGGGTATAAGGGCCGTGTAACAAGGGCTACTGAGTGAAGGTGAAGTCAAACAAATGCAACGTAGGACTACTTTTTAGTGTTTTTGGATTACTCTTTAGTGTGCATATTTATTGATTGTTGTGTATTGCCTAGAAAGGGACACTTTAATCTTTATAATCATCTAGAAACAGTCCACTTTCGATTCGATTTTAGAAATTCCACCATTTTTGGAATCCGGGTTCAAAACAAATATTTCTCGACCTTCGAGTAGGTATTCCGAGCCCGGATATATTATGCCACAGTGATCTCGTAAATCATTGTAAAACAATGGTATTTAATATCGTCAATGTTTGTTTACTTATGTAAGTTAATCTTTGTAACTATAGTCTGAATTAAAATTTAGAATCTGTATATCCAAATAATAATTATAATCAAAATTTTACCAAAAAATAACTGATCACAAAGAATACACCAAAATCATGTATACCTTTATATAATTTTTATGTATACCATACATATTAATTATAATTTTAAGGTTTTCCCCCGATTCCTCATGGATCATTAGAACTGACATGAGACCAATCAAGAAGTATATTATAGTTATTAGTTACATAATATGACAATAGATGGCATCACAGGTACAAATATTAAGGATTATTAAAGTTTAATTTTTATACGCGCCACGCACGTCACTTTATACTCGTATGAGTCGAGTATATCTACGAGTTTTAACGTCAGAAAATCTTCATCCATTCTTATTGTTATTCAGGCTCAGTAATGTCGTATAATTTCTTCTCACCAAACTCATTTTCCTTAAAAACCTGAACGATTTTTTATAGTCTTTAAAAAAATGAACATTAAAGAATATCGTTTTACTGAGATGGTAAAAGTTAGAATAGCCATGAGGTTTTACTCTCGGTTTTGAATAATAAAATTACTATTAAAATCATCTTTTTGCGTTGTAAAAGTTACTCTTGGTGCTTACAACATCTATAAACTAAAGAGCATTGAACTGAAATCTTGTTATTATGTAAATTTAATTACAGCTACCACTCTGCCGCAGCT
The DNA here is from genome assembly GCA_963932265.1 of Thymelicus lineola. Classification (NCBI taxonomy): domain Eukaryota; kingdom Metazoa; phylum Arthropoda; class Insecta; order Lepidoptera; family Hesperiidae; genus Thymelicus; species Thymelicus lineola. The sequence goes on along the minus strand of CAWVQL010000275.1, from coordinate 16,081 downwards.
TTGGCCACGTTTTTAGGGTTAATAAGTCTGTATCTTATTTGAAATCATGGTTTTTTCTTGAAAAAATAACAAATATCCATACAAACTTTCACATTTATTTATTTCACATCTTTAACTTTAATATGTAACTTAAAAGAATAAATAAATATAATCACCGATGTACTCAATAAATATATCCTAGCTGATGTTGTAGTAGAGTAAAGGGTCTTGGGTTCGATCTCGAATGTTACGAGTTCCGAAACAGACGTTTCCGAGACAGATAAATGTTTGTTCTCATCGCGGTTGGTGGATGTTTGTAATATGTTATTATGGACTAGTAGATGCCCGGCGTGTGCTACTTAGCAAAAAATTTTGTAAGAAAAAAGCCGAAAATCGAAAATGTGCCCAATGCATTAAATTGTTTTAGTGGTCTCTTCGTATTATTGCCTTTTATGAGTCCGGTTTGGGGCACATCGGTTGGATGGTTTCAGAGTCTATGAAGGACATCCGTACAAATATTATTGTGTTTTAAATGTAAAGAAGATTTGTTTTTAACCGATTTCAAAAAAAGGAGGAGGTTCTCAATTCACCTGTATTTTTTTTATGTTTGTTACCACAGAACTTTCAACTGGGTGAACCGATTTTGATGATTCTTTTTTTGATTGAAAGCTGGTGCTTGTCGTGTGGTCCCACTTAAATTTTATCGAGATCTGATAACGACATCCATGAGAAAAGAATATAAGTTTTAAATTTTCATTAAGTATGTGCGCGACAAATGGACGAATAACTCAATATCACGCCAGCCGATTTCGATGATTCTTTTTTATTGTTATTGGAAAGGATGTACTTCATTTGAAGTCGGTTTTTTTTGTTAAAATTTTAGATTATAAGGTTCAATGTCAGTGTTTTCGATTTCGCGGACAGTGTGTCCTAAGCGCTACGTCTTATTTTGTCCACAGTGTAATGGGCCCACATTTATTGGGGTCCCGAATCGGCTGAGCTAATTGGGGATTCTGTTTACTATTCTATCCCGTTAATGAGGATTTGATAACTTTTTCTCGTAATTAACTTGTTGCAGGGGAAATTTTAATAATTCTGAGTGGGGTCTTGTGCTTGCAAACTTCATAACGTTTATTAATAGATAATCAAAACTCGAAATAAGACGCGAAATTTTGTTTTCTATATTCGATTATTTTTACGTTGATTACACGATTTAAATACCGATTAATTTAATGGAAAGTTAAAATTCTATAAATACAGGACACGCTCGGAGTCTAGGCTTTTCATTGCCTAGTTCTAGTTTGATATGTTTTGGCTACAGTACTTCAAGAAGAAGGCAAGACGCTTACTACGTCACATGTAATCCTTAGGTAAAACCCTAACAACAAGCATGGGCCAGCTTCTGTTGCCTCTTACGTCCCTATATTCATGCGGCATGCTGATTTTTAGGTCATTCTAATACGGCGAAAGCTTATCTTACCTTACCTCAGCTTATCTTCATACATCTCGTAAATACCATCCACATTCGTTTACTGTGTAGGAATGAATTTTCATACACACGTTTCAACTCATAATGTTATCGTATAAATAAACAAATACGAAGTTTAAATTCGTTTTATTAAGTGAAATGATGAAATGGACGTTTAGTATCGAAATTGCTCGTCTGTGGTCAAATGCAGTAGTTAGCCATTAATGTAAATGTGGCTTCCATTTATATTTTATTCAAGTACATAGCTATTCATTAGTGTATAGCGAGGTCGGGGAGTAAATATATGTGTAAGCATCATTAGATAAATTACCGTCACGTTATTGTTAAATTAGTAGGTACTTGATTTCACTGACAACAACGGCCAATGAGCGGGCAGCTTTTTCGACCAATCACAAGCTATTGTGGAGAGGGTACTCGTGGAGTGGGGATTTTCCCCGAGGTGACAACGCTGCCCGCTCGGCAGTTGGTTTTGGGACGTCGAGGAAGAAGCTCGACAATATTGTAATAGTGTATAAGTGTATTAGTGTTTGAAAGTGGTGCATAAAATAATATTTAAACAAGGGAGTTATCTTTTATTTCACTATCATCTATAGCAAGAGCCAGCTCCTAGTTTCGTCGGATTAGCAAGAGCCGACATATATGAATGCAGTTTTACTTAGTTTGGAAAATAAAGGAATGTTTCCTTTTAGTAAAATTGGCCATCATTAATATTCAGGTTACTTTTCCTCAAACTACCGTCTTTATTTTTCACCATGTATAAATAAATAAACATTCGACTCACTAGGGCATGGTTATATACAAACCAGATGGCACAACACCAGGGCGAATTCATATTTATATTTTACTAACTCTAGTTCGGGAATCGAACAAAAATCCCGCACTACGGTTACTATGAGTACCTACTAACTATATAAAAAAACAAAGAGCTATAATTATTGGATCGTCAGAGTATTCCACGTTAAAATATTATAATACTAGCTTATATTATAACACGTGTATTTATTCGTAACTAAACAATAATTTTGGCAAACTATGGCAGCCGAGGGCTATAATAATTCAGGTGTTAGAGCTAATGTATCCCCGGAGACTGCTAACTGCGCCAGTGATATGTATTCATTAAACTTAAATTAAATATACTACAGCTCAAATAAGTACGTAACCTTCGTCACGGCATAATTACTGTAGTATGGCCCTGGGCTACTGTCATGCTGAACTAGAAGACGTCATTTATTTGTGTATAGTAAGTTGGATAAATGTGAATACGTGTGAAATTTTATAAAAATTAAGAAATCAGATATGGCCACAAATTATTTTTGTTTGGATAATAATTCTTGACAATAAATTGCTGACTTCAAAATTAGGGATAATTAAAAAAATACTCGAGAGATCTCGCTCAAATTTAAGTGAGACTAAATGACTAGCACCAGCTTTCGATTAAAAAATGAATAATTAAAATCGGTTAACCCAGTCGAAAGTTCTGAGGTAATAAACATAAAAAAATACAGTCAAATTGAATACCTTTTTTGAAGCCGGTTAAAAGTACATATAAAACCAAGTTAAGGTTGATTTATAATAATTATATTATTTTTGTTGAGATAATTTTAAGTCTGAGCAGTCTACTATTTATAGATATCAACCGTAGACGTAACCGTAGACTATTCCCTAATAGGATACTCAAGGTGTGGGGGTGAGAGTTTCTGATATAGTCAAGAATATATTCATAATATATAACAATGTCACACCTAATAACGTTATTTAAGTGAAGAAATACGAATCTACATACGAATACATTTAACATTTAATTAATATCTCTCGTATACATCTTCCAATTGTCATTAAATCGCGTTGGGCTAGATGTCTTATTGTTATTTTTATTTATTTATTATCTAAAACTAAACTTATATTACAGAACATTGTTAGAAAATACCGGTTTGTCCCGGATATTCAATTTGCCTTTAAACTCCTACGCCCAATGCCTTGTCGATGTATCCATAAATGGCTATTATGATTCTTCTTACTTGTCTTTTAACTCGTTTCTTCAATCTGAAGAATCTTCTGCTTCGAGTGTGATTCGCAGTTGATTCTTTACATTGCGGCGCGCGACGATGTATTTGTATTTCAACAAGGAGCGTGATAGCTGAAAATCAGACAAATCAAAAGGCGGCTGGAGAGTTGAGAGCCTGTTCTGTCTTTTTCTCTTCTCTTGGCCAGCAACGCATCAATGATATAATTTGGTGCCGCTGATGTCCGTGGGCGACGACAGCCACTTAGGTGGATCGTCAGTTCGTTGTTCGGGCATTTCCATTAAAACGGCTGACCAACTTTTGTATACGGCAAAGTTCAGCCTAGCTCAGCCGTGAGCACGATCATTGCAACTGGGTCAAATTATAATGCAACAAAATGTATATCGTAATAGTACAATGTCCACAATAAGACTGAATTTATACACTAAACATACACACATATATTTTTACACTACATTTTTACAATACACTACAATATGTCGTAGTTATCTTTGTCCCAAATGAGAATCAAATTCTGGCCCCTTCGCTTGCTAGGAACAATTGCTTATAACGAATATCTCCTCTAGTCTAAGTAGGTCTTCAGCCTGCTGAATATTAGAAAGTGCTACTCAAACCTTTGAAATTTCTTTCTTTAACATGACTAACCTGCAAGAAAATACCCTATTCCAAGAAGGCAGAATGCACCACGAAGCATTCTGAGCGAAACAGGTGTCAATCCTTTAGTTGATTCTGTTGGCGGCTGAAAGCAAAACATATTTCTTTATTTTTATTTTTATTTTTATTTTTATTTATTTTCTTTATTAGGTTTACCAACGATTGTTACATTTTAACATACAACATTAATACACACTGTACTTAGCTTAATGCACAATCACTTATAGGTAAACACTGCATGCTTTAATCGTAATTGAATCTAATAATAATGGTGCTTAAGTTTTACAAAATACTATTATATAATTTTACTACGATAAATATAAGAAATGGTTATTTTACTCAATTTGGAATTTTTTTCGTTAAATGATGTCGAAATTGGTGAAGTTTTAGTGAAAATAAGTCAATTTGTCCGTCCTTAACCCAGTCATTGAATGTTTTACATAATCGAGGTACCGGAGATTTGCTACCCAATACTGTAGATCTTAGAGGTGGAAGAAAGAGTGAAATAGGTTGACGTGGAGTGGTACGAGGAATCCTAAATTTAAAACTGCTAAGTAGCTGTGGACAATCAATGAGGTTGTTGTGAATTTTGTAAAGGAATATCAAGTCCAGAATAATTCTTCGCTTACATAAGGAAGACATTTGAAAATATTTCAGTTTGTCTAAGTATGACATTTTTCTTGAAATTTTAGCTGAATACGATAGGTGCCACAGGAACTTAGAAATTTATGTCACATTTAAAAAGGAAGAAACAAAGGTAAAACTTAATGCCTTATAGCACTGTCTACCACATCACAATAGTATATAGAAATGCCTTAATGACTCTCTTTTATCTTATGAATCTATTTTATTTTATTAACCGACTTCAAAAAAAGGAGGAGGTTCTCAATTCGACTGTATTTTTTTTATGTTTGTTTCCTCAGAACTTTGGACTGGGTGAACCGATTTGGATGATTCTTTTTTTAATCAAAAGCTGGTGCTTGTCGTGTGGTCTCACATAAATTTGAGCGAGATCTGACAATGACATCCATGTCAAAAGCATATAAGTCTTTTTGCATTAAGTATGTGCGCGATAAATGGACGAATAACTCAATATTGCGCCAACCGATTTTCATGACTCTTTTTTTATTGGATGTACTTTATTTGAAGTCGGTTATTTTTTTGTTAAAATGTTAGATTATTAAGATAATAACTATCCCGTTGTCCCAAGTTAGCGACGAAAACTTGGAATCGTTTCTGTGCTCATAACCTTGTACCGACGTTAGGTACAAGGTTATGTACAACCCACTCGAGATATATTTTTAGTATACTAAATTGGATATAAAACATTTTTCATCCATTAAACAGTTGGGTGAAGTTCACGCCTAGTTCGGATCTTAGACCTTAAAGGTCAGCATTAACAAGTGAAAACAGCGGCAACAAATTGAATCTGGACAACCATATACATCCATCATGACCAACCAAAGCGGTTCCGATGTGCGGTTGATTGCAATTACAACCTTTGATTGTAATTACAACAAGGGAACTAATAATGAGAAACGGTCCAGCAAAATGCAATAATAAACATGTTTCGTGATGCCACGTCATATGCAGGCAGTGACGTTGACGATTGGGCGAAATTGCTCTGCTGTGCTGTGACGGGCAAGTCATATTAAAGCCTCAATCATATATTATACACGATATAATGCTTGTATTAACACTATGCGACATTAAAATAATGAATGTTGTGATTTGGGATTATATCTGTTAGTGTTTAAATAGGTAATTTGGAATCATCCGTGAGCAAATTTCTAAGATACTTAAGATACCGCATAGAAGTACTATCTGATTTTGTGATTTTCAACTAAAATTTTATCCCTTATTTTATCCTCTTACAGCTCGTGAAGCGTATGATTAGCTTTGCATTAGTTTACAGATGTTTGATATACTCTTACCAGATGCTCTTCTGGTTAACTTAATAGTGCTTGTGTCAGATTGAGTGGATTTCAAACAAACCTTCATCCCTTAATTTAACCCCAGAGGGGTTGAGGCACTTCATAGATTCGAGTTGTTGGTTTAATACCTGTGATGTGGTTCCTGAGTAGTCAGTGATGTCGGTGTTCTTTTGGTCGCTCTCAGTGACTGGATCCGACCTTCTGGATTGTTCCGGCAAGTTCCTGTACTCGTCTGTCGTTATTTTCGATAAAATGCCAGCTTCAAATATAGTCATTACCCTTAAATATATATTTTTTTAATTGTGATGCAATAAGTCTGTATTTCTGTTATATTAAAAATACGCTATTGAATTTAACACTTGTCTGCTTTTAACAAAGTTTTTAGGATTCTAAATTACACTTAGAAGCACTTAACTAAAAACCACTTGACAAGCGTAAAGCTGTAAAGGCCACTTAGGGCCAACAGCAACAAATACAATCGAAAAAAAGTTAATATATATTATGTATATTATGTTTATATGAGCTATAAGTTGTGGATAGCAAGAATCCTCGGGGTTGAGAGCTAAGCCCGGTTAGAGTGAAGCTAATCAGGAATGGCTTATATTCGGCAAGGGATTTTGGTAGACGTGGTCTCACCGCAAGCAATTCATTATAAAGGTTCTAGAATCATTAAGCCACGGTTTAGTCGACTACATAATTTTATACATGCAAACTTACACATTGTTAAACGTTTCCAGATAAGGGCATCCAATTTGCAATGCAATGGCCGAATACCGCGTGTAGAGTTTTTCGCTCAGATGAAAGTTGTGCGAACCTAAAAATAAGTTCATTGGTGAATTCAACTGATAACAAGTTCACAACTTTGCCGCTATCATGGGAGGTAAATTACCCTAGTGGGTAAATGCGAATGAGGCAGTATTTTTCCTTTATATGACAGGTTAGGTAGTAATGTAGTTTTGTTATTGTAATATGAAGGTAACATACTCGTAATAAATGATGGAACTTGGAAATTCCTTGAGCTATAATGTTTGAAGTTTGTGAAATCATACTATTGTAATTTTGTCGTAGTTTTTGCGATTTGTTTCCTGGATGATAACATAAAAAAGATTGTTTTACTTCCCTGTTTTAATTGATAAACATACAAAATAATAGATGAAGAAAAATACGTGCAATGAGTTTAACCAGTTTAACAGTGATGTTGTTCTTGCTTGTAACAATTGTAACAACTCTTACGAAACACAACATCATAATTATTGATAAAAATAATAATAATATACGTCACTTAATTTCGTATCAAACTGAATCGAATCTTGATGTCATACCAAATCTCTCCGTGTCATAATAAAGGGTCTCTCTCCCACCCAAAATGGCCACTCGTTTGCGTGACAGGACCATTCGCACGCCAACCTCCACACTGCGAACACGTTGAATACGTTGTCTGCGCATTAGCTGAGCGAGACGACCATATATACCTGTGCCGTTCTAAAAAGGAAATATATTTTTTATCCATCATGGATTTTATAAAGATTTTGTACTTAAATATTTTTGCGAGGATTTGCGATAAATCACATATGGCCATGATGGAATACTTCTTTGTCCTGTCTTAGAATACGTAGTTGCTGTCCTAAACAAAGATCGCTTACGTTTTGCAAACAGATTACTTAATAAAACAGTTAAGTCACAATGTAGAGTGACAATGATTTATAGGCAAATGATAAAGGAATATTGACGACCTATGTGACGAAATGGTTACCAAGCCATCCCGACGGTCGATAAATACATCCCTACGGATAGATAAATGTACAGACAGGCAAACGGACAAACGGATAGATAGACGGACAGAAAATGAAAGAGATGTAATGAAAAGAAGAGTCCAAACTTGACGAGCAAAAGATATGGTTTGAGTAAATGTTATTGTTTTTAAAGAACTTACGGTCGAATTGACAATTGTGTTACCTTAAAATGATGATAGTAAAATTATGATGATAACCTGTAACATAGTTAAAGAAGAGCTATGCCGCTCCACTACCAGCTCATACCCATTGTCCCTCATGGCCTCCTCTAGAGCTGGAAGCGTTCCAATGGGCTGTTCCCTCGCAGGCCTTGCGAGCAGGCTTGTCAAGTTGGCAGAATACATGTCACCGATCACATATGTCGCACCAAGTGATATGAGAACTGATACAAGACGGGCTTTGTGAGTTTTTGAAGGCTCCTTGCTAGATGCTGAAAATATCAAGGTGAAAGAAGTTTCATATTCCTTTGAGCTCCAGTTCCCGTCCCCTTCTCAAGGTGCAATCTGTTGAATATATGAATTTGAACTATCCAAATTAATCCAGACAGTACTCATATATACTTTTTACAGGTACGATTTTCTTGCGTGGCTTATTACCACCTTTTTCCTAGAATTGAATTTACTGTAAAAATTGTTTTTTATTTTGTACCATATTATCATCTGTAATGAGTAGGATACACCATGAATGGTCAAAACTATTTTATTTAAGTTTACTATTGATGGAAGTAAGTACTTATTCTATAAGTTACTGTGGTTACTACAAAATATCTCAGGCGAGCCTTCTGGACCTTTATATTAAGTATCCAATATAAGCTGCTTTACTCATAATTTTTATTTCATAATATAAACCATAATGTTATAGGAACCTAAAAATGATGCCACAAAGCTTAGCTTAGATAACTTGTTGTGTGAAAGAGTATACATTTTTTTGCGCTGTAAGATAGCTTTTCCAGAAATTATACATTATTTCTTGCTATTCTTAAAATATAGAGGTTGCAAAAGCGTTAGGCAAGCAAATCAAGTAACTATGTTTTCATTACGGTTTTCTAGAAAGTAATATGAAGGATATTACGTAAGTGTAAAGTAAGTGCACTAGTATAGTTATATGTATAAGTATAAAATATATAATTATTGTATATACATATACAATAATTATATACATACAAATATAAATTAGCGTGCACCCTATCATAATGTCATATCTCGATCGCAAAAATTCTACCCAAAGGTTGTCTGGTACAGATCGCTGTGTAGCGATAAGACCGGCTTTTGTGTTTTATACTTTTAAATTATTTTTCTTTGTTACCTTTTGTGTGCATAATAAAGAGTATTTTGTTTGTTTGTTTGTTTATACTGAAGTTTTATAGGACATACACTGTACCACTGAGGCAAGGAAACCAGCCGAATATAAAAAGCACCCACATTGTTTGAGGAACAGTGTTGTGGTGAACCAGCAGCAGTTATTTAGTAGCTGCCGCTGGTCGCAGCGGCGGTCCTGCCAGAGATACGGCGCAGCTATCACCATCCATAGTGCTGGGCCGGTGATGAGAAGCGTCACTGCAACTAGGGGCCACACCTGGAAAGTATATATTATATTATACTTGCTGTTGCCCGCAGCTTCGCACGCGTAAAATATGCTTATCATAAATAATATTGCGACTATAAATTGAGATGTAAGCTATCCTATCTTTCAAGTTGGATCAAACTGCACAAGATGTGCAAATTTGATTAAAATCGGTTAAGTAGTTTAGGAGTCCATCGCGGAAAAACAACGTGACACGTAATTTACATATATTAAGATTATATGTAGAATCGTATTATACGTTTTCTGGGATTAGTCAAGGTTCTAACCTGGGACCTCTAGAACTTTAAATTTTTATAAATCACTTGCCGGGTGTGTTAGTACGGCTGTGTGCCTGTTATTTTCTACCTGTTATTTGACTTAAATATACCTTTACGCCATAAATTTTTCGCAGTACAGGATGCAGGCTCATCCGTATCAAGGAGTCTCCGCTGGTCAGAACACTGACCTTACTCAAAGATTGGATGACTCTTCACCCCAACATAAGCTTTTGTTAGAAGCTTAGAAAATAAATAAATAAATTATTAGCGGCTTTGTTTTCCGAGATAATATGGACCCTGTATTTTATTCCAGATCATCGCCTACCTGTGTACTTTTATGAAAATCCTTTCTCTAGTTATTGCGTGAAAGAGTTACAAACATCCATATATCCCGACATTCACATGCTTTTAGGAGGATTATCATATAGTTATCTTAATTATACTATTATTAATACTTATATACTTTACTTATATACTTATATGATTTATTACTGTTAGTAATTTTTTCTAGGTTGCTGTGTTGAGCAGACAAGAAAAAAATTGTTTTGGCGATTATAATACTGATAAATGCCTTTCACTACGTCTCTCTTAAAAAAATATTTAAAATGGCGAAGACATTTTAACATTCTCGGACACTTTAAATGTATTTGAAATGTACTGACTTCCCAACGAAACGGTCTGATGATGGCCAGAGTCTCGCTAAGCTTCGCTGGAGCGTGAGTGAGGAAAGCACCAGAGTCCGCGAGGGTTAGGAAGGAGAATTCCACTGCTTGGAGTCTCTCCCACGTTATAGTCACGTCTCCAATCACGAAGTCTGCTTTCTGGTGGCAGAAAAACGTGAAATGAGCGGTTTTGTGTAGTGATTAATGCATTATTATTCTAAGGTGGAGTACCGTCAGCATCAAGAGGGACGTAACCTCGACATCCAATTAATTGAAATACCCTTTTTACCCGACTGCCAGGAAGGGTTGTTTTTCGCGCGTATGTTGTATGTATGCATGTATAATTTTCTATATTACCTCATATCCAAACCGCTGAATGGATTTATAATAATAGTTAAGATATCTTTAGATTCATCTTGATAACCCAAGTGTTCCAGATAACCCAGTAACTTCCGGACAGAAAAACAAAAAAAATTGGTTGTCTGTAAAGTCGGTTTACGGACAATGGTTTTACGTGATAACGTCTATTTCGTAGAAGAATAATTTATGATATAAATATTGTAATCACGTATTTGCATAATTACGTAAGAACGTAATGGAAGCCCTACGCACGGAGCCGCGGTGCTACTCGCCAGTTGTGTCAGCTTGAACATGGCTTGACGCGCCACCGCGACCCGCGTATCTAGCTAGATTATAATATTAAATTTCATACTAACTATACGATTTTAAACATATTTGAGTTGAAAATTTGGTTTAAATCGTTTTAAATATCAGGAGCTGCGCGACATCTGTGATTTTCTTGACTACAACTAAAGTCCGAGTCGATGTACTGTGTAAAGTTCTTTCAAGTAGTTCATACCTATAAACAGAGATGACGCTATTGTAGATTTTCGTTTTCATATAATAATAATACGTACGAGCTACGAGAAATCATTTCTTTTCAAAAGATTGTAAAATAAAATAAAAATTACAATTTTACATATTAAATTACAGATATATATTTCGTTTTATTATTATTCAGCGTATCTCTTTCTCGATACTTTGCGCGTAATAGATTTGTACAGTGTAGAGTATGTAAAATTTAAAATCAATAATTATAATATTATATATTTATGTCTGTCCTATATAGCAAGGCGATAAAGAATAATGAATTGTTTGTAATCTATATTGGTATTAATAAAAGTGAACCAACAAAAGAAACACATAAGGTGTATAGTTTTATTACTTTATTAGTAATTGTAATTAAGTAACCTTTTTCATATTATCATGGAGGTAGGTAAATAAGTAATACAAATATTTGCGGTTATTAATTTATTTAGACCCTGGTTCGCAATGTGCTTTAGTCATTAGAGAAGAGCCAGGAAGAAACTCTAAGACAGCACCGTTACCGCTATAATATATTATTAATTATAATTATAACATTAATTATAATATAATGTTACACTATGTATAATGTTTTTCATAAACAAATTATAAACTGGCAGTGCTACAATATCACCTTATTATACTAGCTTGGCTATATTGAATTAAGATACAGAAATAATTATATAAACTAGCCAAGACACAATATGCTTTACAGCATTAAAAATACAACGGTATATAGTATTGAAAGTAAGGTAGGTACTTAACTTCTGCAGGAGGATTTAGTTATGTTCCATAGTCGGCACTGACTGAATTAATCACCACGTAACTTCAACACCATTATGAGACTAATCTTATAATATAATAATATATTAGCAATGTATTAACTTTACTTCTTATTCGGTTCTGCACTGGGACAGAATTGAGATAGAATTGAGCCCCGACAATACAGCGTAGTTTCTTTTTATACTTTTACCCTCACAATGTCACCTGATCGATTATTCGTTGATTATTGCCATATGCAATTTAAATTAATGAAATACCAAATAATTTATAATACTGAATAAACATAATTCTACGTTAATTTACAACATTCTTTAAGTATATAATAACAGCTAATAATATATTAATATATAAATGGTTCAGGTATGAACAATTCTACTTCCTTTGAGAATAATTGCAACACATAAGACATCAGTCATCTTATTCTCGTAAACATCCTAATTTTATAAGTAATATTTATCGTATATATTTATACTAATCTATCACGGCCAGACTGACAAGTACTTCGCTCCCGAAGTACCATAGGTGTACCAAAATCCCAAGGCAAAATGACAGAGTAAAAAAAAACATATTTTTTTTTCGTAATGCAAATCCTACAAATGTAACAAAGACGTAAACGTTGTTCGTAATATATCTGCAAATTTTAAAGTTAAAACATCATCAGAACAAGTTCTCTTACTAATTACAGCTAGCACCATTCTGCCATCAGATTTCGGTAGACCCATACAAACATTTCAGTGAGCATACTTTTTAAATCGGTTCAGATAATGGAATATTTCTTATTCATGTTATCTTTATAAAATTCATTGTTAATTTAACATATAACAAATATTTTAATTCCGTTCAGCCATACTGACTTATTTTACTACGGTAGGTACCTAATACAATTATAAATTCGTGATTGTATCTTTTACATTCCAATCCAATAAATAAGCTGTTTGTTACTTGCATAGACATGTCAAACCCCATCCACCTGCTGCGCGTGGGCTGGTTTGCACCAAACAAGAAACCGTCCAGCAGAACTTATTTATTGGTTGGTTTTGGTCGGTTGATTGATTCGTAATTGTATATTTTAAATCAGAGTATTTACTACTCTTTACAATGTTACTTGCATGGAAATGAACCAGCGAACACGTACCAACTACATAGACAGAGTATTTACTACTCTTTACAATGTTACTTGCATGGAAATGAACCAGCGGACACGTAACAACTACATAGACAGAGTATTTACTACTCTTTACAATGTTACTTGCATGGAAATGAACCAGCGAACACGTACCAACTACATAGACAGAGTATTTACTACTCTTTACAATGTTACTTGCATGGAAATGAACCAGCGAACACGTACCAACTACATAGACAGAGTATTTACTACTCTTTACAATGTTACTTGCATGGAAATGAACCAGCGAACACGTACCAACTACATAGACAGAGTATTTACTACTCTTTACAATGTTACTTGCATGGAAATGAACCAGCAAACACGTACCAACTACATAGACATGACAGTCACATTCACCCGCTGCCGGTGAGATAACTGGCATCAAGTAGGAGGCTGACCAGCGGAAATTATTTTACTTTCGTATAAATAATTACTTTCAATTATATCATTAAAACATAAAGCATGGCCTTTGTGACTCTTACCAGCCTTGAAATCAATGATTGATTATTGCATTGTTCATCTTGATGTTTTGAATTTTATACCAGTACACCGGTAGTCACTGGTTTCTGGACTGAAGACTGGTTGGTTCATCTCGTTTTTCATAGCGACTCCGTGGCTTTGGCTGTAACCAAAAAAAAGAAAACGAGAGTATTTTGAAGCTTAGCCCTTTCTGTTTTATTGTTAAAATATTATTAAATCAATGAGGGTACTTTACAAATATTGAGGGTAGCTCTAACATATAGGAGGTAGTTTACAATTATTGATGGTAATTCGTAAAACTTTTAAAGTTAATGTACGAGAATGAAATGGATCAAGTTATGTCATTAATATAATTATATCTCTACCTTAATATTAAAAATAATTATTTTTCAATTACATAATGTTAACTCAAAATCGAAAAAAGAATAATTGCTACTTTCTAAAGCCACAAAGAAAGAAATAATACAGATCACCTGTTATATCGAATCCAAGTCATAAGCCTGGAACAGTGGCTTCACAGGAGCAATCACAGACTATTCCGTCAGCGTCATCATTTCGCCATCAAAACGGCACCGACTCGAGGAATCACCAATGAATTAACTTTGTCAGGAAGTTGCATTGCGCAATTTTCTGAAACTTGAAAAAGTTAATATTAATATATTGTTTAAATAGCAGGGTAGAATCCAACTTCTGATAATAGATTTGTACAGTGTAGAGTATGTAAAATTTAAAATCAATAATTATAATATTATATATTTATGTCTGTCCTATATAGCAAGGCGATAAAGAATAATGAATTGTTTGTAATCTATATTGGTATTAATAAAAGTGAACCAACAAAAGAAACACATAAGGTGTATAGTTTTATTACTTTATTAGTAATTGTAATTAAGTAACCTTTTTCATATTATCATGGAGGTAGGTAAATAAGTAATACAAATATTTGCGGTTATTAATTTATTTAGACCCTGGTTCGCAATGTGCTTTAGTCATTAGAGAAGAGCCAGGAAGAAACTCTAAGACAGCACCGTTACCGCTATAATATATTATTAATTATAATTATAACATTAATTATAATATAATGTTACACTATGTATAATGTTTTTCATAAACAAATTATAAACTGGCAGTGCTACAATATCACCTTATTATACTAGCTTGGCTATATTGAATTAAGATACAGAAATAATTATATAAACTAGCCAAGACACAATATGCTTTACAGCATTAAAAATACAACGGTATATAGTATTGAAAGTAAGGTAGGTACTTAACTTCTGCAGGAGGATTTAGTTATGTTCCATAGTCGGCACTGACTGAATTAATCACCACGTAACTTCAACACCATTATGAGACTAATCTTATAATATAATAATATATTAGCAATGTATTAACTTTACTTCTTATTCGGTTCTGCACTGGGACAGAATTGAGATAGAATTGAGCCCCGACAATACAGCGTAGTTTCTTTTTATACTTTTACCCTCACAATGTCACCTGATCGATTATTCGTTGATTATTGCCATATGCAATTTAAATTAATGAAATACCAAATAATTTATAATACTGAATAAACATAATTCTACGTTAATTTACAACATTCTTTAAGTATATAATAACAGCTAATAATATATTAATATATAAATGGTTCAGGTATGAACAATTCTACTTCCTTTGAGAATAATTGCAACACATAAGACATCAGTCATCTTATTCTCGTAAACATCCTAATTTTATAAGTAATATTTATCGTATATATTTATACTAATCTATCACGCGCGTTGTGGCTCGTGACCTTCCAAGCGGACCGATTACGCTTGAGTGGGAGAGAGACGGCCCGTCTAGCGTGCCTCTCTCTCTAATGCTGCGCGCGCTTCCGTGACGTTACTCGGTTTTCGTGAATGCCTCTCAGGCTCATCGTCTTTATAAACGTTATCACGTTAAAACGTTATGGTTTTTGACGTGTATGGGCGTGGTAGCTTGTAAATACAGGAATTACCTAATAAAGCACGGTATTTTTCTTCCTCAGTCAAACATAAAGCGGTGAGTTATGTACTTACCTTATTTATTGATCTGTGCCTCCACGGTTCATAATTATATCACAAAAATAGTTCTGTTGAAGTGACAAATACGAACAAATTAGATTTAAAAGCAAAAAATAAAGATTATCAACACTTACACGTTTCCATATGAGACCGAGCGTTCCCTTAAATGTTCCGTTTCCTGATATACTGGACCCTTGACTTCTTTCCGGTGGATCGTAATACCTGTATCTATAAACATTGTAAGTTCGACAATTTCGAAAATAAGAGAAAAGATCCAGATATAAATCGTAATGTTTTTTATCCTCTGTAGGAATATCACTGGTCACACGAGTATGCTGTCTTAAACCATTATAATCTCTGAGTTT
>CAWVQL010000274.1:0-40000 GCA_963932265.1 Thymelicus lineola | reverse complement strand
ATCATCTTTTTACTCTCTGACTTAACAACGCCATTTACTGAAGTAGGTTTAGTATTGCTACTTGCCAATAGATGTCAGGAAGAGTATATTGTAGAAGTTTATCATTGCCTGAAAACACCGATAAAACGACATTTTCTAGAAATGAATCCTAGCTAGATCGATTTATCGCCCCCGAAACTCCCTATATACTAAATTTCATGAAAATTGTTGGAGCCGATTCCGAGATTCCAATTATTTATATATATATATCGGTGAGGCCATTAATCTCCAGTGAAGGTCCAGGGACGGACCTCTTTCTTTATTCTACAGCGCTTGTCTGATGCAGAGGCTGGCATATAAGAAATGTCATGTCATATTTAGATTAGGCAATTGTCAATAATGTAGAACAGATTATTATTGATGGCGTAGTGTTGAAGTACTTTGGAATATTGATGTGAATGTTAGGAGAACTGGATGGAAATATATCATGGTGCAAAGTAAAAGGAATATCATTTCATAACCAATACCATAGAATACCTCCTTCTTCTTTATCAGAAGTGATGGAAGAATCAAGCCCACATATCGGAAAATAAATAAGGAATGACAATAAAACAATCCAAAACGCGATGAAATGAGAATCGTGGAAGTTCATAATATAATCGACGTGGAAAATGCAAAACGTAGTGATGCGATTCAGTGGTGCTAGAGTTCATATAAACCAAGCCATCCAATGTGTCATGATGGTCGAAGGAATACGGATCGCAGATAAGTAGCCCTAGTCTAGCATCAAATGTAATATCATACGAGTGACCTGATATCATACGAGAGATATTAACATTACTTATTTTTCAGTTGCGGAAAATCGATAAGACATGAAATAATGATCTACCACGCTAGCCTCGTGAAACCAAGAGACCCAGGAGCTAACACTGAAACCGATGGTTTGCTTGGAGACATGTCTGCTGCAGGAGTAAGTCACGTAGAAAAACTATGGTCGGTCTGGTAGTATAGTAAAAGAAGGTTTAATGATGATGATATGATGATATCAATTTAATGTGTCGCAACAATGGCTATTGTAAAAAAAGTGAGAAAAAATGAAGAGAGTAAAAACAGAGGTAAAAAAAATAGTACCTACTAAAAAAAAGTGTAAAAAGAGTGAAAAAAGAGAAAAGTGAAAATGAAAGGTAAAAAAAGAGTACCTAGTAACAAAATGGAATTGCAAAAAAAAAATTGAGTAAAAAAAGGATGTAAAAAAGGTGTCAAAAAAATAAGAAAAGAAGTGTGAATAGAGTCCGGGCCAGCATAGAACTGAAGGGACGATGTACCTGAAGAGTCTTGGAGAGACTGGGCCAGGAGTCTGCAGGGTTTGAACCGGACCAGACGACAATGACATAATTGCGACGTTTGGTAGAGTTTTATGAACCAGATTGGTAACCAAATGGCCAGACCATAGTTTTCTCCACTATGTTTTAAGTGTCCACATTTAAAAAATATCAGACTTGATGAGCGAATTATTCTTGACTATAAATTAATAATGATGAATGATAAAAATGAATATGAGTGAGGTTAATGTAGTCAGAATAGCCGAGCAAGATACTGTTGAGACTGTTTTTACAGAATTATTATTATCCACACGAGGCCGTGTGGGTCGTCAGCGATGGCCGCGTGAGTGAACACAAAAACAACGTGTTTCGGACCCTGCAGTTAGAGCAGACCACATGCTTTGATCCAGTGACGACGTACCAAGATAAATTAATATGCGCACGAGGACGAGCGCACGTCAGGATAGCCGTATCGGTGAGGCCATGAATCTCCAGTGAAGGTCCAGGGACGGACATGCAGAGGCTGGCATATAAGAAATGTCATGTCATATTTAGATTAGGGAATTGTCAATAATGTAGAACTGATTATTATTGATGGCGTAGTGTGGAAGTACTTTGGAATATTGATGTGAATGTTAGGAGAACTGGAAATATATCATGGTGCAAAGTAAAAGGAATATCATTTCATAACCAATACCATAGAATACCTCCTTCTGCTTTATATACAAGAATTGCTCGTTTAAAAGTATTAGATATAATGGTTAGGTTAGGTTAGGTTAGGTTAGGTTAGGTTTTACGTCGGAACCTACGTTCCATCCCCCCCCGGGGGTTGCCCGCCTTGTCGTGGCGGGGGGGCTTAGTAACCGTGGACTGGTCACCCACGGTGAACCAAGAGGCAACCAGGGCCGGCCTGTTTGGGCTGCCGGCTGGCCCGAGGAGGGCGCTCCCAGCGGGCTGAATAAGTCCGCTGCGGACGCGCTTGGAGGTGGGACCGTGGAAGATAGGGTGCACCGTTCTCCCTATCTTCTGCGGCCGTGGAGGGATCGCAGGGGGAGAGGCGTGTTGGTATTACGGTGCGCCACTCTCCCTACCCCCTGCGAGCTGGCGGGGCCGTTCCGCCGAAACGGCATTGGTGGGGCCGCAGAGGAAGAGGCATGTCGGTATTACGGTGCGCCGCTTGCCCTATCCTCTGCGGCCGAGATGTGGTCGGTGGAGGAACCACAGACCTGATCCTCCACCGGGTACCAGTTATCTGGTATCCATGGCCTCCTAGTAGCAGACTCAGGGGGAGTTTGCTACAGTACTGGTGGAGGCCGAGGAGGGAGGCGCACCTTACCATCTGGTGCGCCCATCGTGGAGGGCCTTCGGGCTTTCGCGATGGAGCCGCTTGTGGGCGGCTGCCGTTGGCGGGGTCGCGGATGTGTGCGAAAGCGTTCCCGTAACCCCGTCACAAGGCGGCGAGGCGGAAGATGGGGGGGTTTTTAGTGGGTATACCGTGGGTCTCATTAGCCTATACGGGAGTCCCACATAACCACTCGGGCACCCCCTGCGCCCGGGTGGTATGCGTCACGCATTTTCCCCCCCGGAAAAAAAAAAAAAAAAAAAAAAAAAAAGGTTCCCCCCCGGGGCCGCCACCTTGTCGTGGTGGTGTCGTTGCGTGTCCCGATGATCTCAAAGGCTATGCCGTACAGGGCTTCCCATAACGGACAGGCTTGGAAGGAGGGGCCAGACCAAGAGCGGCTCACAGTTAGGTCTCTCCGCTTAGTGTGGATGAGACCATGGGGTGGGGTCTCTCCACGTGTCCCTCTGACTTATCAGATGGCACTGTGGATGAGACCAGGGTGGGAAAAACCCTTGAGGTTTACTCACCCAAACGCGGGGGAGACGGGCTGTCGGTCACGGCAGCATGGCCTAGGCCACCGTCGGCCAACTCGCTCCCTGACCCGTAGGCGTCAGGGGTGAGGGCTGCCACTTCGGTGGGGGCCGCGAGGAAGAAAACCTCTCTAAAAAATTACCACAAGTCGGTGTCTCTCCACGTGCCCCTCTGCTCAGGCAGAGGGCACTGCGGATGAGACCACGTGGTGGGGTCTCTCCACGTATCCCTCTGCTCAAGCGGAGGATAATGCGGATGAGACCATGTGGTGGGGTCTCTCCACGTGTCCCTCTGCTTTAGCGGAGAGCACGGTGGATGGGACCAGGGTGGGATAAACCCATGTGGTTTACCTACCCTAACGCGGGGGCGACGGGCTGTCGTTTACGGCAGCATGGCTTAGGCCACCGTCGGCCAACTCGCTCCCTGACCCGTAGGCGTCAGGGGTGAGGGCCGCCACTACGGTGGGGGCCGCGAGGAAGAAAACCTCTATAAAAAATTACCCTAATCCCAAGTTGTCTCGGCGAGGGGATGAATGGTTGGGGGGTACCCAATCCCTAGGGGCCGGGGAGCTCACCCCGTTAAAAAAGCTAAAAAATCATGATGGAAAGTTCGGCTAACAACAGACTACCCCAGGAGGGTACCGGCATCTCCGATGCCGGAGAATCCCTCACCGTGCCCACGATGGGTGCGGTCTGCCCCGCGTATCTGGGGGGGGCACCAACCTTCCACACAACCGACAACAGCGCACGAACAACGGACACCGAGAAAGATGAGGAGACCCAGGAGACTGCGGAGGAGTCTGACTCCTCCGTGGTGACCCTGATGACGGTGTCGTCTGGGGACGACACGTCAGGACGCTTCTGGCGCAATGCGCGGAAGCGGTCCCTGAAAGGGGACGAGGCGGTGGCACCGGAGTTGGTCGAGAAAAAGAAAGCTCCCGCTCCGGTGCCCGCAAGACGAGGGAGAGGGCGGCCGCCCACGACCGGAGAGTACGTCGGCCTAGCTAAGGCGAAGCTGGCGTACCTCAAGGCACAGAGGGAGGAGGAGAAGCTCTAGGCAGAGAGGGAGCTGGCCGAGATGGCCCGGGACGTCCGATCCCGATCTCCCTCTCGGTCGAGGTCGAGGTGTCTGTCCGACTCGTCGTCGCTCTCACGCGGCGAAGACGGACCCTCGACCTCCGAGCTTAAGAAAAAGGCGGAGGACAGCGTGCTCCTCATCCAGGCTGTTGCGACAAAATCGCGCAACCTGAAGGGCACGCTGCAGAGGGACCTCAAGGAGGCCTCTGCAAGCCTGATGGGGGTCGTAGCGGAGCTGGCAGAGCGGTCCGCTACGGACGAGACGGCTCGGCTCGAAAGGGCCAATGCTCGCCTGCAAAGCGAGGTCGCTGAACTCCGCAAGGAGATCGCGGAATTGCGGGCGAGCCTCGTCAGGCCTGCCGAGCCGAGCGGAGCCGATCGCGAGGACTCCGCCTCGCTGAAGCGTTCAATCATTGTGGAAGTGGGGGCCATGATGGACGCAAAGCTCGAGGCGCTCGCGATGCGGCTCCCCCCCGAGCCACGCCTCCGGCCGCCTTTGGCCGCCGACAGGGCGAGGGCTAAGGCTGCGCCTCCCGCTCCCGAGCCGCCCCTCCGGCCGCCTTTGGCCGCCGACAGGGCGAGGGCTGAGGCTGTGCCTCCCGCTCCCGCTCCCGCGGCCGGGAAGAAGACCCAGAAAGGGAAAGCGCCTTCCAAGGCGTACTCGGAGGCGGCAGCGCCGACGCCTGGCGCTCCGAAGCCCCCGACGACGGCCGTGTCCCAGCAGTGGACCGAGGCCGCCAAGCGGGGCAAGCGGGGCAAGCGGGGGAAAAAGGGCAGCGCACCGGCGGACAAGCCCCCGCCCAAGAAGAACGCGGCGGCGAAGCTTCGCGCCCCGCGCTCGGCTGCGGTGGCCATCACCATCCAGCCGGGCGCCACGGTCGAGGGCAAGGAGCTGTCCTATAAGGATGTGCTCGACGGCGCGAAGCGGAGGATCGACCTGGAAGGCTTAGGCCTGAAGGGTCTCCGATTCCGCACCGCCGTGACGGGGGCCCGGATGCTTGAGATCCCCGGGGCTGACAGCGGCGAGAAGGCGGACCTGCTGGCGGGCAAACTGCGGGAGGTCCTTCCCGCGGACCTGGTCCGCGTCTCCAGACCCGTGAAGTGCGCAGACCTGCGCATCAGCGAGCTGGATGACGCGGTGTCCCCGGAGGAGGTGGCGGCCGCGGTGGCCCGCTACGGGGAATGCCCCCCCGAGCAGGTGAAGTGCGGGGAGATCCGCCGCTTCGCCTCTGACAGCCCTGGCACGGCGTGGGTGCGCTGCCCGGTTTCGGCCGCAAAGAAGGTCGCCTCCAGCGGGCGGCTACTGGTGGGGTGGGTGTCGGCCCGGGTCAGGCTCCTTGAGGCCAGACCCCTGCGGTGCTACCGGTGCCTCGATTCGGGGCACGTTCGGAGTAAATGCACCGCCGATGTGGACCGCAGCGATGTCTGCTATCGCTGCGGTCAACCGGGCCACAAGGCGGCTGGCTGTTCCGCAGCCCCACGCTGCCCGCTGTGCGAGGCGAAGCAGAAGCCGGCGGACCATAG
Organism: Thymelicus lineola; assembly: GCA_963932265.1. Taxonomy (NCBI): domain Eukaryota; kingdom Metazoa; phylum Arthropoda; class Insecta; order Lepidoptera; family Hesperiidae; genus Thymelicus; species Thymelicus lineola. Next base: position 34,226 of record CAWVQL010000274.1, on the reverse strand, counting down.
AGCGGGTAGCGGAGCATGTGCCGCTTCCGCCCCCGCCAAGTCCGCCGGCAAGAAGAAAAAGAAGAAGAAGCCCGCCGGGAAAGGCCCAACAGCCCACCCCCGGCCGGCCCGCCCGTCCGCCGCTGACGCGGAGCGCGCCGAGAGGGTCGCAGACATGGTCGTAGATTAAGTATGGCCATGTCTCTCCTTCAGGCGAACCTCAACCACTCGGCCAGAGCTCAGGACCTTTTGTACCAGAGCCTGGCCGAGTGGTCGATCCAGGCGGCGGTGGTGGCGGAGCCTTACCTCGTCCCCGCCAGGGACAACTGGGTTGGTGACCGGGAGGACACGGTGGCGATCGTCGCGCAGACGGCCGCCGGCTCCCCGCCCTTCGACAAATCAGCGAAGGGCCATGGATGCGTCGCGGTCACCCTTATGGGCGTGACGATCGTCGGCGTGTACTTCTCGCCGAACCGGAGCCTGGCCGCATTCGAGCAATTCCTGCTCGAGGTCGGTGCTCTGGTCGGCCAGAGTCACCCAATCCCGGTGCTGGTCGCCGGGGACTTCAACGCCAAGTCGACGGCTTGGGGTTCCCCGGTCACCGATGCGCGGGGCGAGGTACTGGAGGAGTGGGCTGCCACGTCGGGCTTAGTCCTTCTAAACCGGGGGTCGGTAGACACGTGCGTGCGGCACAACGGGGGTTCCATCGTGGACCTAACGTTCGCGACCCCGTGTCTTGCGCGCCGTGTCCGAAACTGGAGGGTGCTCGGGGAGGCGGAGACGCTCTCGGACCACCAGTATATCCGGTACGAGGTCGCCGCCAACCCTGGAGCTCCCCAGAGCCGGCCCCCGCGTGGGGACGGACCGCGCTGGGCCCTCAAGACCATGGACGGGGACGTCATCATCGAGGCGTCCATCGTCCAGGCCTGGCTACCGGCGCCGGAGGGCCCGGCGGCCGACGTGGACGGGCGAGCGGAGCGGTTGAGCGAGTCGATGGCGCAGGTGTGCGACGCCGGTATGTCGCGCGCCAGACCGCTCCCGCCCCGCAGATGGGTGTACTGGTGGTCGGCGGACCTGCGCCGGCTTCGCCAAGCGTGCGTAGCGGCCAGACGCCAGTACACCCATTACAGAAGGCGGCGAAGGCGGGTGGACGCCGAGGAAAGCCGCCTCTACGCCGCGTACAGGGAGAGATGCGTCTCTCTGCAGATCGCCATACGGGAGGCAAAGGCCGAGTCGTGGGGAGAGTGGTTGGAGACCCTGAATAGGGATCCCTGGGGGCGCCCGTACAAGACGGTGCGTGGTCAGCTGCGCCCCTGGGCTCCTCCGCTGCCCCGGTGCCCGAGGTGTCTCGGGCGGAGCTGGAGGCTGCGGTGGAGCGGCTCCGCGCCAAGAGCACAGCACCGGGCCCCGAAGGGGTACCCGGTAGGGTGTGGGCGCTAGCCCTGGAGGCCCTCGGGCCCAGGGTCGTCGAGCTCTTCGACGCCTGTATGCGGCGTGGCCGCTTTCCGAGGAAGTGGAAGGTCGGCAGGCTCGTGCTGCTGCGCAAGGAGGGTCGCCCGGCAGACTCGCCGTCGGCATACCGGCCCATAGTGCTGCTCGACGAGGTGAGCAAGCTCTTCGAGCGGATTATTTCAGCGCGCCTCGTCGGGCACCTAGAACGGGTCGGGCCGGGGCTGAGTGACCGGCAATTCGGTTTCCGCCGGGGCCGCTCGACGGTCGACGCCATCGCGCGTGTGAGGGACCTCTCGGAGGAGGCGGTGTCACGGGGAAAGGTCGTCTTGGCGGTGTCTCTAGACATCGCCAATGCCTTTAACACCCTCCCCTGGGGCTGTATCGAGGCGGCGCTGGGCCGAGGTGTGGTCGGTGGAGGAACCACAGACCTGATCCTCCACCGGGTACCAGTTACCTGGTATCCATGGCCTCCTAGTAGCAGACTCGGGGGGAGTCTGCTACAGTACTGGTGGAGGCCGAGGAGGAAGGCGCACCTTACCATCTGGTGCGCCCATCGTGGAGGGCCTTCGGGCTTTCGCGATGGAGCCGCTTGTGGGCGGCTGCCGCTGGCGGGGTCGCGGATGTGTGCGAAAGCGTTCCCGTAACCCCGTCACAAGGCGGCGAGGCGGAAGATGGGGGGGTTTTTAGTGGGTATACCGTGGGTCTCATTAGCCTATACGGGATTCCCACATAACCACTCGGGTACCCCCTGCGCCCGGGTGGTATGCGTAACGCATTTTCCCCCCCGGAAAAAAAAAAAAAAAAAAAAAAAAAAAATGTTAGGTTAGGTTAGGTTAGGTTTTGTTTTTTTTTTTGAGTAAAGGATGTTTCCTTTTATCTCCAATGTATTTATTTTGTTCTTTTCAAAATAAGCCCTCGCTATTGGATACGGGCGACTTATTTTTACTTTTAATGATTGAATATATTGATGCATTAATATGTTTTTGATAATTGATTTTCAGTGTTTTTTATTATGAATATAATTATATATTGTATATTCGATACATATATTTATGATATATATTTATTGTATATATATATATATATTATTTGTTTTAAACATGTATATACATTATATATGCACTAGTAACTTGTAATATTTATATGTTGTAGATATTTATATTATATCACTTTTAAATAAGTTTTATATTATATTAACTTTAATTATTATAATAATAATTATTATTTATTTGTTTTTTTTTATTATTATTTTTATTATTATTTTTTTATTTATTTTTTTTGTTATTTATATGTAATTATTTCTATTTTAATTCATTTACTTTTTATGATTTGTTTATTATTGAATATTATAAAACGTCATTGTTAAATTCTTTGAGAGTATTTATAATTCTTTTCACATGTATTATGAAGGTTTTTCTACAACCTTCTTTCTTGATAATTTCTGTTATTTTAAAGGGATTTTCAATTTCCAGGAAGTTACACATAGATATGTGGTCAGATCGTGTTAAGTTGTATTTCGGGCATTCTTCAAGGAGGTGTTCAACTGTCTGCTTTGATGAACTATCACAAGGACATATATCTGTAGATTTTATTTTGAAGCGGTGCAAATATGATAGGTGATATCCGTGGCCTGTGAGTATCTGAGTAAGTTCAAATGATGGTTCTATGGTGGAATGTAATTGATGTATGATGTCTAGACCAGGGCAAAGTTTTCGCGTGTGTTCACCTTGTTTACTAGAGCTATAGATTTCATTTGAGAGCAGCAAATTTTCAGTTTTTATTGTATGTTTCAAGTAGCTGAGGGGGAACTTTGCATAGTCATATGATTTGTGTGAGTCAGCTGCGGCCTTTGCTGCTGCGTCTGCTTCCTCATTACCTATTATGCCGGTGTGTGCCTTTACCCATATGAAGCAAACTCTGCCTGACTTTAAAATTTCATTGAGGTAATTATGGGTTGATGATACTAAACTTTGTGTACTGTCTTTATTGTTTATTTCATGCAAACTGGATAAGGAGTCGCTTAATATTGCTAGGTTTTTTATATTGTTTTGCAGGGCCCACAAACACGCTTGATTTATTGCCAACAATTCGGCTTGATACACAGAGCAGCATGGATGTAGTTTGAACTTTTTGGTTATTTTTGAGCAATCAACCATATGTACAACAAAGGCTGCTCCAACCTGATTTTCGCTATGCTTGCTGCCGTCTGTATATATTTTTACATAGTCATGGGTGCATATTTTTTTTATTTCTTCTTCATTTGTAGCTAGTCTAAACTCAATCGTTTTGCGCACAGCTGGATGTAGCAAATCTGATACTCTGGTAGGTTTATCTAGCTTTATATCGCTTGGCAATATGTGTGTTGTGCCTGTTGCTTTAGTTTTCTCTATAAGACATACTTCGTTTATTTTGAGATGAAGAGGAGTTAGACGAGCTAAAGCTATAGCTGCTGTTGCTGAAACAGTTCGGAAGGCTTTGATAATTTTTAATGCAAATCCTCTCTGAAGAGACCTGAGTTGGTTTATCACTGTGTTGAATTTAGTTGCTGATCCCCATATGCCAGCAGCATATGTTATAATTGGTTCTATAACTTGTTTGTAGATTATACGTATATTTTCAGATTGTGCTCCCCAGGTGGGTCTTACAAATTTTGATAGTCTTTTAAATATTATTAGTGCTTTATTTATTGCATGTTTTACATGTTGGATGAATTTAAGGTTTTTGTCAATTACTATTCCCAAAAGTTTAATGTCGTTAACGTATTCTAGTTCGGTGTTGTTGAAATTTATTTTGGCTGTTTTAGCTTTTGATGTGAAGGCGATAAGCTGCGTTTTGTTTGGTCCAAACTTGAGTTTAGCTGCTTTCCCCCATTCATTGATAAGGTTCAGCGCTTTATTGGCAACGATTTGCAAGTCTGTTGGATTTTTCTGTTGAACAATCAAAAGAACATCGTCTGCGAATGCTTGAAGGTGGCAGCCTTCTGGTAATTTTACTTCAAACAAGTCATCTAGTATCATATTCCAGAACAAGGGTCCGCAAACCGATCCCTGAATGCAACCTCTAGTCATTGTTTTCTTAACTGTGGTGTCTGCAAAATTAAGTGTCACTGACCTATCTTGAATATAGTTTGTGATTATCTTATAGAGGTTTTGTGGGCATTTTACATGTCTTAGTCTTTTAAACAGGATTGGCCACCAAGCGTTATCAAAGGCAGCTTGTATGTCCAAGGAGATGGCAATTACTTGATTTTTATTGTTTTTTGCATCGGTGATAACTTCTATGGCTTTCCTTAGAGCGTCTGTTGTAGATGTTTGTTCTTTAAAACCAAATTGAAGTGAGTTAGTAAGGTGTGTTCTGTCTATATGATAGGTGAGTCTTTTACAGATTAATTTTTCTAGCAATTTACCAAAGACGTTTATTAATCCTATGGGGCGGTAAGAAGACACATCAGAGTAGTTAATTTTTTTTGGTTTTGGGATAACAATTACTTGAGCTGTTTTCCAATGTTTTGGGAAATAATTAATTTCAACACATCTGTTCATTGTTGCAGTGATAATTGTTTGATAATTTTTTGCAAACTCCAGACAGATATCAGCCGTCAAATGATCGGGTCCTGGTGCTTTATTAGCATTCATGGACTTCAAACACCCTAATACTTCGTCTTCGGTAAATGGTAGGTCGTCTTCAGTGTTGGGATTTTGAAAGATTTGGGTTTTTAGTAGTCTTTGTTCATCAGTAATGTCATCAGTATCATCGGGATAAAACTGGTTTAGAAGAGTCAGAGCTGTATCCGTTGAAGTTTCGGTGTGTTTAGAGTTCCCAGAAGAAATAGTTAAGCAAGAGTGAGATTGGGGTGTGCATTTTAAAAGTCTGTTTGTTAGTGACCAAACATTTTCCTTTCCTTGAAGATTGCAGAATCGGCGAAAGTGATCAGTTGACGTTTGTCTGATTGCTTCTGCGTATTTGACCTTCAATTCGCTTCTTTCTAATAGGGCGTTATCAATCGGTTTTTTAGAGCGTTTGAGATCCTGGATCCTGTGGTGTAGTTTGATGACTTGCTTTTTGAGTTCGTCTAATTCCTTGCTCCACCAAGGAATTTGATAGTGTGAATTGTTTTTACGCCTAAGCGTCTCTTCGCAGGCCTTTTGTATGGTTTTAGTAATTTTTAAAGTGTATGCCTCAATTCCCGGACCGTCTAATGTTTTTATTAATGTGTCTTCTATATCCGTCTGTTTAATTGTGTTTTTGAGTGAATTGCTGAATTTGGACCAGTCAATATCCTTTGTGCAATATTTGTAAGTTGATTGCTTTTTTCTTTTCTGTATTTTAATATTTCCTAGGTCAAGGTTGTAATCGATCGCATTATGCTCGCTGGATGGACACGCATCAAGATTGACCCTCCAGTTACGTATTCTATGAGTCAGATTGTCGGAATGTAAAGTTATATCTATAATGGAGTTTCGAAGGATACCGTGAGAAGTCGTTTCAAAAGTAGGAGTGTTACCTGTATTTGCGATAATCAAATCATTAGCTATTATTAAGGTGTTGATAGCGGTGCCCCTTTTGTTCGATGTGGTGGACCCCCAGTTGGTGTGCCAGCCATTCAGATCACCCCCTACGATGATATATGCGTTATCGTGATGTTTGAGGAATACCTCAAGGCGATTTAGAGTAGAATGTATGTCTGTTTTTGGTTCAATATATATTGAAACGAAGAATAGTTTCCGTCCATTGGTGATAAGCTGAACCACACAAATGTTGGGAGTTGAATAAGCTGACATGCCCAAAGTGGCAGCCAGTCCGGACTTAACTAAAATGCATGCCTTAATACGGTCGTTATTGTGGGGAAACTGGTGTATTTCAAAGCCTGGAATGCTCTTAACTGTAAGCGCATTACCAACATAGGGTTCGCTGATGAGCCCTATCGAATAGTTTTCGGATGTTAGGTAATTAATGAATTCGTGGTGACTATTGTAGCTTTTATCTAAGTTGCATTGTAATATTTTAAGTGTTTGTTTGTTAAAATCCATAATCGATTTTTTCCAGAACAATGTTTTTCATTGAGATTTTAAGGGGACAAGTATTAGAGGTAGCTGAGTGATTGGTGTCAGTATTTGTTTTGTATTTAATATTTTTGCTGTGGCAGTTTGAGCAGTTAAGAGAGTTTTGGTTATTTTTTGATGGACAGGTGGTGAAAGTGTGGTTTTCATCTCCACAATGCGAGCAAAAACTGGAATTGCTGGTGCAGTGATTTTTCAGATGACCGAATTGGAGGCATTTGTAGCACTGAAGCAGGGGTATAAACTCTTCAACGTGTACTTTTTGATGGTCGACATTTACACGTCCCATCTCCATGAGTTTCTTCCATACGGGTGGAGAGGTCAGTATTACTGCATTGTACATTTTTTCGTTTTTATTGTTTTTTTGAAACTTAAAGAACAATGGGCGGTTTCGTCCCAAGTGTTGTAACATTTTTCTACCTACATCATTTGAAAGATCTCAACGAGTGTTATGTTTTTTTGTATCGGCATAACTCCGTATCTCGTGCAGGGAAGCTGTTATAGTGGTATTATTAATTTCATAAAAATGTTAAATATAACTTAATTAATTAGTTTTTTAATAACTATAGGACTAAAGCGATTTAAAAAAAAAAGTGGAAAAAAACACACGATCGACCAGGTAGTGCCTATTTCGACCCAACAGCCCCTCTACCACCCCGCGCGCCACGCGCTGCCATTGTTTTTCATTGTAAGCACAGGAGCAGCGGCAGCGAACGATATTTTATGAGACAGCGCTACACGTTGGAAAGAGATGGTTCCCGGCGATCCTTCTAGATGCCATTATTTACATAGTGGCAGTGTAGTTTTGTAGCTGTGCTGTACTATCGTCTTTCAAAATTGTTACTCCGCTATTAATTTTTGACGACTTACGCATTCATAAAGGACCCCTGCTTCTACGTTTACAACGATCGGCTTTGGCTTGTTTTGTGGACTTTGATATTGTTGTAATTATTACTAACTATGGAACATTTGTGTGTGACCTGTACTCGGTCTTTGAGACGGCAGCGAGTGCGACATGAAGTGTCAAGACCCATATTAGAAGCAAGACCACGTTTTGCTGAATATATTTTGGAGCATATGAGAATAGACCAGGTATGTTTAATGTTACTATATATTACACATACAACTGTATATTTATAACAACCTTATCTATATCAATAGCAACAATTATTTATGCACTATTATCTTCCGGTTTTATGTGATAGCACAATTTAAGACAATCGACTAGTACAATACATTTTATTTAAATAATTAAGTATTATTCAATAAATGCAAAACGAGTGTTATCACTAGGATATTATTTAATCTCTATAAAGCGAACCAAAGGATTATCATCTATCATTATCAGCATTTTTATTTTTTTGCAGGCCCTATTGAATGATCGGCAACACATTTGCCATCGTTGCTGGGTGGCTGCTACTCGTCATGAGGCGAGATTAAACGAACTTGACATGGAACCTCAAGATTTACCCCAAAATCCGGAACAACCGTCAGTTGATGTTATGTCTATAACTGGTTACAAAAGATCTGCAAATACATCCAACAGCTGTCTTTTCCCGAATTGCAGGGCAGATAATCTAGTAAGAGTACCACGTTTTATAAAATCTCGGATGTTAGTGGAATATAAGTTGTATATTCCACCAAGTGCCCGCATCTGTCACGTTCATTTGACTTCAAACGAATGGAATGAGTTAGAGGAGCTGAATAATTCGTCTTTTACGGCTGAACATTTAAAGGACATGCTAGATATGTTAAGAGATGCCTGCCAACAATCTCGATTTAATTTCGACAATATTGAATCTATAACAACATCTGAGCTTCATTTTTGTACGGGTCTAAATCATGAAGAATTCAACAGACTTCTGGAGCAGACGCCTTCTATATCCCAACGCTCGCAACGTCCTAAAACTGTTCTCGGAGCTTATTTAATGAAAATAAGAACGGGAGAACCAAATGAACGATTATCAAGCCGTTTAGACATGAGCCGGCGTAGTTTTGAGCGAAAATTGGAGTTAGCACGTGAATGTTTAACAAATGAGTTTGTTCCTCGTCATCTCGGTCCATCAGTTCGTGATTTGAGATTTCTTTAGATACTCCTTTAAGTATAACCATTGGTTTTAGCTTCCGTGTGGGCTCAGCATGAATTGACGTTGATTTTTCAAGACGCTTCAGAGTTTCATCCCGCTGGGGTAGGGTGTCAAACTCAACTTTTAGCTTGTTCTTGCCTATTGGTTTTATATTGGACGGAGCGTAATTGACGTCTTTGAAATTGATGGACTTGCGCCATTGCTCTGCAACTTCTTGCCTGTTTTGGTTGTCAGATGTAGCGGATATTATAATGGAAGGTTTTGATTTGTTAGTGACGGGGGCAGGCCTGGGCGTTGATATTATAGACGCATATGTGGAGGGTCCATTTGATTTTTGATTTGTGGTTGATGGCAATGTTTTAATTTTAGACATTTCCGATTTTATTGTAGTTTCAATGGTGGACTTAACGTCAGCAAGGATAAAACTATTTTCAACTGAAACTACGGTTTCGCGAGAAAGCTTGTCGATTTCATTGGCTAGGCTAACTATAAGTTTTTTATTTTCTGAAGAAACGCTTTTCCCTGCATTGACAGCGGCTACGATTTGGTACGACAGCTGCTGGATCTGTGAGAGCCTCTCAATATTGTTGCGTGACAAAACAGTTCTCTGTGGATCAGCATTTTGTGTCGAATTTTGCACTTGATTTTGAGTAAGTTGATCAGATGAGCAAGACGGCGTAGCGTTTACAGATTCGCAACTACTTAGTGGTCTGGCATTCGAGGGACCTCCGCCGGAATCAGCCATCGTAATGTTGGCAGTACAAGAGGGGCCGGCTGCCTCAGACACAACAGGCTCATCAATAATCTTTTTCCTGACAGGAGGTGGTGTGCGTATGCCAAACATACTGGTTTAAATCGAGAAAATCCAATATAAGAATTTATTTTTAATTTTTAATTATAATTTTCCCTTTAATCTGTAGCTGCCCGACGCAGCTATCATCCCACGAGTACCTCATGGCCTCTTTCACATTATTGCGTAACAATTTCTAATGTTCTGACCTTGCTACTTTTACACGTGTTCGTCCCTATTGGTCCACGTCAACCAACCCTTTTTGTAAATTAATTCTAGCAATTTTCTTATTGGTCGTTCTTGCCGACACTGTATGTATATAAGCTGTGTATTTTTACAAATAAAATTATTCCTCTGATAACCAGCAGAAGAGTATCATAAGTACCAAATTACGCGATCACTAAATTGGAACTACGGGAGCCCCACTGCATTGTCGTGCACGCCCAATCGCCCCACATCGATATGAAATAGTGCGAAAAGAATTCGAGAATATGATTGAACAAGGTATTTGCCGTCCAAGCAAAAGTCCTTGGTCATCACCACTTCATATCGTACCCAAAAAGAACGGTGACATCAGAGTTTGCGGTGATTACAGAAGATTAAACGCAATCACAACGCCTGACAGATACCCAATACCACGTATCAAAGATTTCACGTATCAACTGTCACAGAAAAATATCTTTTCAACCATCGATCTCAACCGAGCATATCAACAGATCAATGTTCGCGAAGAAGATATACAGAAGACCGCTATCATCACTCCGATGGGACTATTCGAATTTCCCAAGATGCCACCTGGATTACGGAATGCAGCTCAAACGTTTCAACGTTTTATTCACGAAGTTTTACAAGGCCTGGATTTCGTGTACGCATTCATTGACGATCTTCTAATCGCAAGTTCCGACGAAAAAACGCACGAACAACATTTACGTACCGTGTTACGTCGACTGGAAGATAATGGAATCACCATTAATCCATCAAAATGCGTATTTGGACAACCTGAAGTGAAGTTTTTGGGTTACTCTGTCAACAGCCAAGGAATCAAACCGCCTGTTGAAAAGGTATTGGCAATATCACAGTTCCCGAAACCGCAAACAATCGAAGATCTTAGGCGATTCCTTGGAGTTATCAATTTCTACCGTGACCACATTCCAAAGGCCGCCGAACTTCAAGCTCCACTCCATGCCTACCTTCACAATTCAAAGAAGCGTGATAAAACTATAATTCAATGGACCGAAGACTCAACTAAGTCATTTGAAGCGTGTAAAACTGCTATTTCAAACGCTACTTTACTCGCCCATCCATCGCATCACGCAAAGCTCGCTATTTTCACCGACGCATCTGACCTATCCGCTGGAGCCGTTTTACAACAATACATAGATGACAAATGGCAACCACTGGGATATTTTTCGAAAAAATTTTCAAGCACGCAGCGAAACTATAGTACATTCGATCGAGAACTACTCGCCATCTACATGTCTATAAAGCATTTTCGAAAAACTTTTGAAGGACGAAACCTGATCATCTACACTGATCACAAACCGATAACTTACGTACTTCGAAAACCTCCTTCAACGTCAGAGACACCGCGCCGAGCAAGACAACTAATCTTCATTAGCGAGTTTACAACGGATATTCGACACGTCAGCGGAAAAGATAACGTTGTTGCCGACGCATTAAGCCGCATACCTATAGAGAGTATCACATGCCCTACCGCTATTGATTTCGAGAAGATCGCCGAAGCTCAACAGGAAGAGAAAAGTACCATAGAGCAACTTTCGAAACAGAGTAATCTATCACTCAAACTAGTTACTCTACCACATTCGCAAAAATCTATCTATTGCGAGACATCAACATCATTCATTCGACCATATCTACCAGAGAAGTACCGACAACTCGTTTTCAACGCGCTACATAATGTCAGCCACCCTGGTATACGAACTACTCGAAGACTGATAACGCAAAAATATTTTTGGCCGTCAATGAATACTGATGTCGCAACGTGGGCAAAACAGTGTATTCCATGTCAACAATGTAAAGTACAGCGCCATACAACAAGCAACATTACATCGTTTCCATCAGCTGATCGTTTTCAACACGTCCACATCGACGTAGTTGGACCGCTTCCATCATCACCCGAAGGCTACAGATACCTGGTTACAATGATCGACCGAGCAACCAGATGGCCCGAAGCGATACCTACAGACGACACATCAGCCGAATCAATCGCCAAAATATTTTACGAGCATTGGATTACACGTTTTGGTTCACCGAAGTTAATAACAACCGATCAAGGACGAAACTTTGAAAGTCGCCTTTTCAACAAGTTACTAAACATCATGGGAACTCAAAGAATACGTACAAGTCCGTATCACCCTCAGTCAAACGGTATGATAGAAAGATGGCACCGAAGTTTGAAAACCGCACTGAAAACTCGTCTATCAGAACGTACTAAGTGGATAAACGAATTACCTACAGTACTCATGGGTTTACGCGCAATACCTCGTTCAGACTCAGGTATTAGCGCAGCAGAACTTATCTACGGTTACAATTTACGTTTACCATCCGATTTTTTCACTGCAAGTATAGATGAGGAACAAAATCTCGACTACGATTACGTCACACAGCTACGTAATACTATAAACTCGATGAAACCATCTATACCTACAACTTCACACAGTAACAAGAAACCGATTTTCATTCATAAGGATTTACAAACCTGCGAGCAAGTTTTTATAAGGATTGACGCCGTAAAAACTCCTTTAATGCCTACGTACGAAGGTCCATACAAAGTATTAGAGCGGAATAGCAAAACTTTTAAAATTTTGTTGCCCGAGAGACGATCTGCAGTTATTTCGATCGACCGTCTCAAGCCTGCCTACACAATCAGTACTCCAGAGAACTCAACACCTGAAGCAATCACTCAAGATACCTCAGCTACATCACCACAGCCGCTAGCGAAAACCAACGATGGAACTACAAGTACCTACACAAGCTACAGTACTTCGTCAAGCCCAGTTCAGTCATCAATTCTGAAGACCACTAGACTTGGACGCACTAGCAAGCTCCCGGTACGCTTTCGCTAGGGGGAGAGTCATGTAGCTGCCCGACGCAGCTATCATCCCACGAGTACCTCATGGCCTCTTTCACATTATTGCGTAACAATTTCTAATGTTCTGACCTTGCTACTTTTACACGTGTTCGTCCCTATTGGTCCACGTCAACCAACCCTTTTTGTAAATTAATTCTAGCAATTTTCTTATTGGTCGTTCTTGCCGACACTGTATGTATATAAGCTGTGTATTTTTACAAATAAAATTATTCCTCTGATAACCAGCAGAAGAGTATCATAAGTACCAAATTACGCGATCACTAAATCACGTCGGGGTCACCAATTTAGTGATCGCGTAATTTGGTACTTATGATACTCTTCTGCTGGTTATCAGAGGAATAATTTTATTTGTAAAAATACACAGCTTATATACATACAGTGTCGGCAAGAACGACCAATAAGAAAATTGCTAGAATTAATTTACAAAAAGGGTTGGTTGACGTGGACCAATAGGGACGAACACGTGTAAAAGTAGCAAGGTCAGAACATTAGAAATTGTTACGCAATAATGTGAAAGAGGCCATGAGGTACTCGTGGGATGATAGCTGCGTCGGGCAGCTACAAATCCCTTTTATTTCAGAAAGTAGAGGTGTTAGAATTAAACGGATGTGTATGACGTGATCAGGAAGAACCGGCAAGTAAATTAAAAGAAGAAAAAATTTTTCGATTTGGCAATGCTTTCTTAAGAATCCGTCGTTCACTACACACAAGTCGTTAGAACAGGGCGGGTGAGCGGGGCTTTTTTTCGCGTTTCAGTAGCCGGATCGCGACGGGAGAGGTGTCTAAGGATTGGTCTCGGTGAGTACTACACAGATTTGAAGAAAAATTTAAGGTAAGTAGAAATTTGGAAAAAATTTTTTGAAAATACGAGTTTTTAATAGGTTTTTGGCAAAAATTTCCGAAATTTATGAAGTGTTTTTAATGAAATCTACTGTAAAGGGTGCGCAAAGTAATTACAAATCTTCCGATACCACACAGTGGTCGGTCGAGAAGAAATTTGAAACGAACTTATTGTTAAAATCTATGTTATTTTAAGAAAATCGTGTATCAAGGGAAATTTGAAAAATTTGTTAGGAAATTGAAAACTAATTGCGCAATTGGCAAGGGCACTTTAAGACGAATCTATTGATATATGACACTACTATATATGTGTTATAGTTGGGAAGTAATAAGATGATCAAAATTTTTATGCTATGAATTTAAATTTCGTGTCGCCAGAGCTTAGGTGGTTTCTTATGTATGGGAAGGGCGCCCCGCGGCTTTTTTCGCGTTTCAGTAGCCGGATCGCGACGGGAGAGGTGTCTAAGGATTGGTCTCGGTGAGTACTACACAGATTTGAAGAAAAATTTAAGGTAAGTAGAAATTTGGAAAATTTTTTTTGAAAATACGAGTTTTTAATAGGTTTTTGGCAAAAATTTCCGAAATTTATGAAGTGTTTTTAATGAAATCTACTGTAAAGGGTGCGCAAAGTAATTACGAGTCTTCCGATAGCACACAGTGGTCGGTCGAGAAGAAATTTGAAACGAACTTATTGTTAAAATCTATGTTATTTTAAGAAAATCGTGTATCAAGGGAAATTTGAAAAATTTGTTAGGAAATTGAAAACTAATTGCGCAATTGGCAAGGGCACTTTAAGACGAATCTATTGATATATGACACTACTATATATGTGTTATAGTTGGGAAGTAATAAGATGATCAAAATTTTTATGCTATGAATTTAAATTTCGTGTCGCCAGAGCTTAGGTGGTTTCTTATGTATGGGAAGGGCGCCCCGCGGCTTTTTTCGCGTTTCAGTAGCCGGATCGCGACGGGAGAGGTGTCTAAGGATTGGTCTCGGTGAGTACTACACAGATTTGAAGAAAAATTTAAGGTAAGTAGAAATTTGGAAAAATTTTTTTGAAAATACGAGTTTTTAATAGGTTTTTGGCAAAAATTTCCGAAATTTATGAAGTGTTTTTAATGAAATCTTCTGTAAAGGGTGCGCAAAGTAATTACGAATCTTCCGATACCACACAGTGGTCGGTCGAGAAGAAATTTGAAACGAACTTATTGTTAAAATCTATGTTATTTTAAGAAAATCGTGTATCAAGGGAAATTTGAAAAATTTGTTAGGAAATTGAAAACTAATTGCGCAATTGGCAAGGGCACTTTAAGACGAATCTATTGATATATGACACTACTATATATGTGTTATAGTTGGGAAGTAATAAGATGATCAAAATTTTTATGCTATGGTTAGGTTAGGTTAGGTTAGGTTAGGTTAGGTTAGGTTAGGTTAGGTTAGGTTAGGTTAGGTTAGGTTTTTTTTTTTTTTTTTTTTTTAATCCTGTCCGGGCGCTCTCAGGCCCGGCCCGCGAGCTAAGTAAAAAGCTTCCCCTGGCATTGCTCGCCAGAGACTTTGTTTTCTTTATTTAATAAATGTTACAAATAATCTTAATTCTATACATTTGGAGCTATATTCTTATTTCTAGTATACAATTGTAACTTCTTACTTGCTACAATATGACTACTTCATATCTATTTTGTTGTTTACATTTGTACTTATTTACTATTTTATGACTATCTTGCTAATTTTGTTTATTCTACCTATTTTTATTACATGTTCTTAATTTTAACCTTAAATATATGTACTAATGTTTTGTCATATCTGTCCACAGTCTGTCCGTCCGTTCGTCCATGTAAGGCGCTGGAGTCGTCGAGGTCAGAAAGCTGCATTTTAATAAGGTTATTGCTATTTTAAGGATTTAAATTCGTTTTTATTGACCCATTTATTTAACCTATTTCTTTTTCTTTTTTGTTTTATTTATCTATTTATTATTATTATTCTCTTTATCTTGTGTGCTTCATGTATTTTGTTCTATATTATTCATAATATATGAAAATACATGTTTTCTTTTTACTTTTATTTTTATTTACTACTTTAATGTGATGTCTATTTTATCTTGTTTTATTCCTTGCAATGACTTTGTTGGCTATTGTTGTGCAGTATTTTATGAATTGGTTTCTGGTGTCTTCATTTGTAATGAGTTTGTTTATTGTTTCTTTAGTTATTACTTGATTTAACTCTTGTTCCGTTTCAAATTTTATTTTGCTAAATTTTGGGCATTCTGTAAGCACATGCAACACCGTCTCCTCTTTCACGTCATCGCAATCGCATGTAGGGTCGGTTTTACATTTGAACCTGTAAAGATATTGGCTGAACCCACCATGTCCTGTTATGACCTGTACCAGAGTCGGTGTTACATGTGCTTTCTTTACTAACTTGTATGCATCTTTTACGGTTGGCAGAAACACTTTGGCAGCACTTTCACTATGGTTATATCTTTCTTCCCATATTTTGATAGATTGTTCCCTAATGTAGCGTTTTATATATGAGATAGGGCACCCGTCGTAGTTAGGGGCAGTCTTGCTGGTTTGCGCAGCTTGTTTTGTTGGTAGTCTGCTCTTTCATTTCCCTCAATTCCGACGTGTGCCTTTATCCAATAAAGGTTTATGTGTTTGTCCTCTCTTTTTAGTTTGGTGATATTCTTCCTAATTTCATATACAATAGGGTGGGTTGTGTCTACATTTTTTATTGCATCAAGTGCTGACCTTGAGTCACTCAATATATTCACGATCGGTGTATCCTTTTTTATCGCGATATTTGTGGCTTCTAGTATTGCATAGAGTTCCGCTTGATACACTACAATAAGGCTCCAGACGAAATTTCTTACAATTTATTTCCTCCGCGTCTTTCCAGCATGTCAATGCGGCGCCCACTTTACTGTCTATTTTGCTTCCGTCCGTGAATATGTTGAGTCCTCCTTGAGTGTTTCTTCCCGCTTCTATGTTTGATGGGTCTTCTAAACATTTATATTCAAATGATGTTTCCTTTGCTGGATGTGGTAATTTTAGGAAGCTAATTCGTTTTTCCACATCGCGGTACCCTATAGCTCTCTGTGGTCTACCACGTTTTGCCTCGTAGAGTTGTGACATTTCACTTACTCTTATATCGAGGGGGATTAAACCAGCCAATATCTGCGCGGCGGTGAGCGAGACTGTCTTATATGCTTTGCATATTTTTTGTGCAAAACCCCGTTGTACTGCATTCAGACTTTTTTGGGCTGACAGCTTTTCCGCAGCAGGTGCCCAAACACTCGCCGAATAGAGTATTATAGGTTAAATGACCGCGACGTAGATGGTCCCAATGATCTCGGGGTTTAGTCCCCAACTTATTTTCGCTGATCGTGCTATCGGTTTATATATGTTTAGTGCTTTTGTACATATATGCTTTATATGGCTATTAAATGTAAGTTTTTTGTCAACCAATACGCCGAGAATTTTAATTTCGTCTACAATACTAATTGTTGTTCCTCCCATGTGTATTACTGGAGTGTCGTACTTTAATTTCTTCGTTATAACCATCCCATTGGTCTTGTGCGGGGCAAATTTTAGTTTATTACTTATTCCCCAGTCATACACATGGGATAACACTTGTTCCGCTTCTTGCTGTATTTTTGCCATTGATTTCCCCGAGAACACTAAGACCACATCATCCGCAAATGCCTGAATATAAATGTTCTTTCTTTCAATTTCCTCCAGTAGAGGGTCTAATAGAAGGTTCCAAAAAGTTGGCCCTCCTATTGATCCCTGTATGCAGCCTTTTGTTGCTGGCATTTCACATTCTCTATTTGCGTAGCGTACTCTTACTTTTCGGTCCTCAAAGTAGCCATCAACTAGTCTTCTCAAGTTTTTGGGGCATTTCTTCTTTATTAGTTGATATTTTATTGCGGGCCACCATGCGCTGTCGAATGCTCCCTCTATGTCCAGTGACACCATCACATTGATCAATTTTTTTCCCAAATTTTCTCTAATGTGTTGCAGTAGATCATAGAGGGAGTCTTCGGTGCTGCGTTGCGGTACGAAGCCATACTGTCTGGGGTTTGCCTTTGGGAGTAAGTA
This sequence comes from Thymelicus lineola, assembly GCA_963932265.1. NCBI lineage: Eukaryota > Metazoa > Arthropoda > Insecta > Lepidoptera > Hesperiidae > Thymelicus > Thymelicus lineola. Next base: position 16,803 of record CAWVQL010000274.1, on the reverse strand, counting down.
CCATCTGAGCCTTCTTATCATCATCCTTTCCAATACTTTTCCATCAACGGGTAGTAACCCAATCGGTCTGTATGACTTTACATGGTTGTAGTCCGCTTTACCCGGTTTTCTGAGTACTACTATAGTTGCCTCTTTCCATTGTATTGGAAAGTATGATAACTCTAAGCACTTATTCATAATCCTCAGGTATACCTCCGTGTTGGACAGTATGGCTTTCGCACATATGTCTGCTGTGAACCCGTCAATTCCAGGAGCTTTCTTGGGATTGAATCTGTTTATGGCATATATCAGTTCCTCGCTGGTGGGTCTTGTTCGTCGCAGTCCGAGCAGTTTTTGTCACTTTCCACCTTATTTCTAATAGTCGCGTGATGTGCGTTATCTTCTTGTTCCAGATCTTCGGGAAAAAACGTTTTGGCCAACAGCTCTACTGACTCGTCTGGACTTAGAACCTGCCCTTGGTGCACCAGCGGTAAGTCGTCATGCCTCTTTGACGTGTTTCTAACTATCCTATAAATCCCATCCCATAGGCTTTCTCTATCTTGCGTGCCACAAAACTTCTTCCAGCTGTCGGTTTGCGCTTTTGCTACTTCGAGTTCGTACTCTGCCTTCTTGTCCAGGTAATCTTGTATGACAAACGGTCGTCTACGGTCTGCAGCACAGGATATCCTTCTCTTTTTTGTTCTTACTTCTCTTTTCAGTTCTTCTAATTTTTGTGTCCACCATGGTAATTTTTTCCTATGTCCAGGTTTTATTTTAGGTATGCTTTCTTCACAACTTTCTCTAACGCTGTCCATATAGGTTTTTACTGCCTGCTCTAAGTCTTCTTTATTGTCTATTGATTCTATTCTTAATTCCGTTATTTCCATTTCCTTTAATTTTGACTTTAATGTTTGCCTAAATTTATCCCAATTTGCTTTTTTTGTATAGTATTTTCTTGTACTTTTTTGCATTCTTGGTTGAGTTGGTCTATCTTGTTGAATAGAGAAAGTTATGGAATTATGATCTGACGTTGTCATACCTATATCTACCTTCCAGTCGTTTATGGCTCCTAGGATATTCTGTGTACAGACCGTGACGTCCACATGGCTCTGGAATATTTAGCCGTTTCTGGTTGTATAAAAGGTTGGTGTACTCCCTTCATTCAGTATGTGGAGGTTTAGTTCGTCAAATGTGCCCCTGATTTCTTCTCCCCGATGGTCTTCGCTTATGCTGCCCCACCATGGGCTCCAGGCGTTTACATCTCCTCCTATTATTATGTGTTTTGTTTTAAAAGTTGCCATGATAGATTGGAGTTGCCCTATGTAGGGTTCTAGGGGCTGATTGTCTTCAAAATAGACGGAGATTACTCCTAAATCTAAGGATCCCGTTCTTAAAATTGCTACCGCGATGTTTTCGGTGGTTTTAAGTGGGCACTCAATCATTTATATGTCTGCATCAAATACAAGTATGGCAGACTTTACAGGTTTAGTCCTATTTTGTGTTCTTTGAGTTACTCTACATCCATTTGGTACCGAGACTTCTCCTGTTGCTCCCACATAGGGCTCCTGTATCATGGCAAAACAAATTTTTCTTCTATCGGCTTCCAGTATTAATTCATTAAGAGCCAGTTTTTTACGTTGAAGATTGACCTGGACGACTTTATACGTTGTTTTTGATGTCCTTGTTTTTACCTCTTCGGTGCCCTTAGCAGTAGGCTACGCTAGATCTAGCAAGTGCATCCCATTTTTTCCTTACTGGACAATTTTCATCGAAACTATTATGGTCTGTCTTTTCATTCTTGTTCAGGTTACAGTTCCGGCATGTCGGGGGCACTCCTGCCATCCACGTTGGGCAGTCCTTTCGCATATGAGGCCCGGAGCAGTGGCTGCATAGGTCTACTGTTTCCTTGCATACTTTCCGCCCGTGTCCAAATGCCAGGCATCGCGAACATTGGATGAGAGGAGACTGACTGAGGAGACCTTTACCGTTATTCTCTGTAGATCTATATGCACTTTCCCAGCATTTGTTAGGTTCTGCCACACTCTTGGGGAAACCTGGAGAACCACATGATTTGTATGCGGGTTCCTTGCCTTCCTGCGGTATCGGACTTCCATTCTGTACTCCTCCGGTTTAATATCTCGTAACAGATCAGAATTCTGTTTCTTAATTGACTCCTTTATATCGTCGTCGCTATTGATTGTGAGGACATCCCGTAGAATTATTAATGGATCTTTATTTTGCCTTTCCTCTACTTTCAGGGAGGGGCTTACCTTCTGTAGTCTTTCCGTGATTCGTGTAATCTCTTCTTTATTTTCGAATCCCATCACTACTTTCTGATCTCTTGCTTTCCTCAATCTGTCCACTTTTATACCTGTTGTTTTTGCGTCTATTCCTGTTCTTATTTTGTCAATTATAGCGTCGCTTGTGTCCTGTAGGTCAGATGAGGATACCACAACTGAATGTATAGATCGTGGCTGGGGCTTAGAATTTTTGTCCATCTTATTTCCTGAGGCTTTAGCTGCATACGTAACCCCTTCTGTCACTGAGAATCTGCTCATTTCCTCATTTAATCTCTCTAATTGTTGTTTGATTGTGTTAATTTCTAATTTAGTTTCCTCTGCGAGTCCCGTGTGTATTTTGACTTCTACGGTTAGGTTAGGTTAGGTTAGGTTAGGTTAGGTTAGGTTTTTTTTTTTTTTTTTTTTTTTTTTTTTTTTTTTTTTTTTTTTTTCCTGTCCGGGCGCTCTCAGGCCCGGCCCGCGAGCTAAAATAAAATAGCATCCCCTGGCATTGCTCGCCAGGGACCTTGTTTACTTTATTTGGGAAGCTTTACAGAGATTGTTACAAAATTTACCTTATTCTATTTACACTACTTTCTACATCTATTCATTATTTCTATGTTCTATTTATTTTAAACATGTTTATTTTATTTTATATCTCTTTTCTCTTATATCTCTACTTACAATTGTATTTTTATTATACCCTATTTTCACTTAGATATCTATCTTTTATATTCTATATCTTATATCTATATATAACTCTCGTCTTATTATAACTACTTATTTTCTATTACATTTCTTGTTTACTTACTTTATTACTTATGTGCTATTTTGTTACATTATTGCTTATTTTTAAGTTTTATAGTTAATGTTTTTACTATACATTTTAAGTTTGATTTTAATTTGTGTTGATTGGGTGATTATTATGTTTGTGTTTGGGTTCTGTATTTATTTTTTCACTTTATTTTATGAATTTTATTTCGCTTTAATTACTATTTCTGCTAGGTTTGTTTTCCTTGCTTTGTTTTTGTTTTATTCTCGTTTGCTGTAATTATTGATCCTATGTTGTTTTATCTATATAAGTGTATTATACATTATTGTATATTACCTTATATAACTTTTTTACTATCATTTTTTATTACTGATCTTTATTTGCTTTATTTATTATTTCTAGATACTTAAGAGCATTATTTATTAATGTTTTTAAAGTATTCTTATAGCTTTATTATTTTACTTTCGTTACTTCTCCTAGCTTTAGTTACGACTTCTTCGATGAATTTAGTGAAAATTTTTATTTTTTCGGATTGCATTATTTCCGAAATACTATGGCTATTTATTTCCATTTTGATTTTCATCTCTGTTTCCGTTCGTTTTGCTCCATGTGCAGGACACTCTGTTATTAAGTGGAGCACTGTTTGTTCCACTTCTGGGTCACAAAAGCATGCTGGAGTATCTTTACACTTAAACCGATATAAGTACTGAGCAAATCCTCCATGTCCTGTCAAAGCTTGTACTAATGTGGGGTTGAGTTTTAGGTTTTTTATTATTATGTATGCTTTTTCGGCACTAGGGAGAAACACTTTTGTAATAGATGCTGTTTCATTTTTTGCATACCTTTCATTCCACTCTTTTCTTGTTTCGTCCCTTATTGCTCGTTTTATAAAGGAAGTCGGACATCGAAGATAGTTTGGTGCCGTTTTTAAATGCAGTGCCGCCTCTTTGGCTAACTCATCAGCGCGCTCATTCCCTTCGGTACCTACGTGTGCTTTGATCCAGAACAATTTAAGATGTTTATCTTGTTTTTTGAGTTGCGCGATATTTTTGTTTACCTCGAACGCAATTGGGTGTAATGAGTCGGAGTTTCGTAGCAGTTCTAGCGCAGACCTGGAGTCACTTAGGATGTTTATTTTGGTATCTGGTAATTTCAAGGCGAGATCTGTTGCCCTAAGTAGTGCATACATCTCCGCCTGAAAAACTGTACAATATGACTCCAGCCTGAACTTTTTCGCTATCTTCTCCGACCCATCCCGCCAGTAGGACAATGCTGCTCCCACTTTCCCCTCGATTTTACTTCCGTCTGTGAAGATGAGGGAGCCAGAAATCTGATGGTCTATTAGTGTCTGTGTTTGCATGTCCTCTAGGCATTCGAAGTCGGCCTCCACTGCGGTTGCTGGGTGTGGAGCTCTCAAGTAGCACACCCTTTCCTCTATCATTCTGCCTTGGAGAATCTCCTGTGGTTTGCCTCGTTTTGCTTCGTACAATTTCGCAGCTTCACGGATTCTCATATCCAACGGGAGAATTCCGGACAGAATTAGCGCGGCATTTAAAGAAACTGTTCTGTAAGATTTTATTATTTTTTGTGCGAAGCCTCGTTGCACCGAATTGAGTTGCTTCTGAATTGATATTTTATTCGTAGCTGGTGCCCATGCACTGGCTGCATACATAATAATAGGCTCTATAACTGCCAGGTACATCGTCCTGATTATCTCCGGGTTGAGCCCCCATGAGATTTTTGCTGTCCTACATAGCTGTTTGTAGATATTTGTTGCTTTCTTACAAACTTCGCTCACATGTTTATGAAATGTGAGTTTTTTATCAATAGTGAGACCCAATATTTTAATTTCGTCCTTGATTTCGATCTTTGTATCTCCCATGTGAATGCGCGGTGCTTCAAATTTCAATTTGTTAGTGATGACCATGGCATGGGTTTTATGCGCTGCAAATTTTAGTTTGTTTTTGAAACCCCACGCCTCCACACTGGTAAGAGTTGAGTCTCCTATTTTCTCAATTTCCAGTACGGACATCCCGGAGAAGACCAGGACGACGTCATCCGCAAAAGCCTGGCAGTAGATGCCTCGTTTCTCCAAGTCAACTAACAGGGGATCCAGCAACAAGTTCCAAAAAGTGGGGCCGCCAATTGAGCCCTGCACACATCCTTTGGTTGTTACTTTATCGCTAGTTTCCCCGGCGTATCCCACCGTTACTCTTCGGTCTGTGAAATAACTTATGATCAGTTTCCTCAGATTTTGTGGGCATTTCTTCTCCAGCAGTTGGTTTTTAATCGCTGGCCACCAGGCGTTGTCGAAAGCTCCCTCGATATCAAGTGATATCACGACACTAATAAGGTGTTTGCGTAGATTTTCCCTGAGGTGTTGCATTAGGTCGTAGAGGGAGTCTTCCGTACAACGCTGTGGCGTAAAACCATACTGTCTGGGGTTCGACTTAGGCAGCATGTGCCATCTGAGTCTACTGATCATAAGCTTCTCCAGTATCTTGCCCATGACTGGGAGCAGGCCTATCGGTCTATACGATTTAGCTTGCGAATAGTCATCTTTTGCTGGTTTCCGCAGCACAATTACTGCAGCCTTCTTCCAAGGGACAGGGAAACAGGATAGCTCTAAACACTTATTAGAGAAGGCTAAAAATAGCTCCAAATTTACCTGGATCGCGGCCTTACAAATATCAGCCGTGAATCCATCGGGACCTGGTGCCTTCTTTATATTGAAGCTATTCATTGCTTTGAGTAGTTCTCTCTTTGTAAAGGGTGGGTCTTGTGCATCGTCTGGTGCCTCTTCTCCCATGAGTTCTGCCTTCTGTCGCAATTCCTTGTGTACATCTTGGTCTTGTGTTGCCTCATCATCCGGCTGGGGCCCATGCACTGGAAGCATAAAGAATGACAGGTTCCACCGTAGCATTGTAAATAATGCGGATGATGTCCGGATGGAGACCCCAACTAATCCTGGCGGCTCTTGACAATTGCTTATATATATTTAACGCTTTTTTGCATGTATATGTGACGTGGCTGTTAAATGTAAGCTTATTGTCAATAAGGTTAGGTTAGGTTAGGTTAGGTTAGGTTAGGTTAGGTTAGGTTAGGTTAGGTTAGGTTAGGTCAGGTTTTTTTTTTTTTTTTTAAGGTGGCATTTTGTAAGGTTTCCGCTAGTTGATACGGAAACAACTTACTGCCTTTGATGTTTTATTTATATCATTTATGTTTTTAATTTATTTAAGATAGTTCCTGTTTATATTGCATTATTGTCTCAATTCAGGAAATGATTTAGGTGTGAAAGTTGTATTAATTTTTGTTAAAATTTTTTAATGAGTCTACGATTTGTGTCACGTATGTTACAAAAGAGGAGATGCAGCTGTCTTTTCTAAGCAGATCATTTATTTCGTATGGATTTATATTTAGATTTGTACATAGCGTCTCATGGTTGAAGCGTGGTAGTTCGAATCGTTGGCATGATTTTAGAAGGTGGTCAATTGTTTGTATTTCTGTGTCATTGCAGGGACATTTATCGGTGTTTATTATTTTAAATCTATGGAGGTACTGCCTATGGTAGCCGTGGCCGGTAAATATCTGGGTTAATTGAAAATTTGGTTTGATTTTTGTGAATGCATTGTTGATATCGTTTAATGTAGGGAAAAACTTTTTAGTATGTTGTCCTTTCGTTGATGTCGCGTAATTGTGTTCCATGAATTTGTGACGGTCGATCTTTAAGCGGTGCTTAATGTAGCTGATGGGGAAGTTGAAATAATCGGGGGTTTTGTGCAGATGTGCTGCCTCCTTTGCTACCCTGTCAGCTTCCTCATTTCCAGTTAAGCCGGAATGAGCTTTCACCCACACGAGTTTTAATTCAATTTGATTTTGATTGATTGCTATGATATTTTTATGAATAGTCACTACAAGTGGATTTGTGTTATTTGTATCTTTTATCGCATCTAGACTCGATCTACTATCAGAAAATATGACTACATTTTGTGGGTTATGCGTAAGAATCCAGTCCGTAGAGTGTCTGATAGCCAGCAACTCCGCTTGAAACACCGAGCAACTTCCGTGCAATTTTAGTTTTTTGCAGATTTTTTGTCCTTCTGGTGTATATACAACTAGAGATGCTCCCACGTTACCAGATCCATCACTACTACCATCAGTGAAAATTTTGTAGGTGTTTGTGGAACAGTTGTTATTTATCTCTTCTTCTGTTATAGCCGTCGTGGTACTTATTTCAGGTCGTGAGGATGGGTGTGGTAGCTCTGAGACTGGGAAAGGTTTCTCATATGGTATATCGTGGGGCAGGTAGTGAGTTAGACCGGTGAGTTTAGTATTTTCGATTTGTGCTATTTCGCTTACTTTTAAGTGCAGTGGTGTAAGTTGAGCCAAAGCAATCGCTGCAATGGAAGAAACTGTCCTGAAGCCGCGTGTTATTTTGAGAGCAAAGCCCCTCTGGAAAGATTGAAGACTATCCCGTACATGTTTATATTGGACTGCATGACTCCAGACACTTGCAGCATATGTGATGGTGGGCTCTATGACGTGGTGGTATAGTATACGAATATTTTCGGGGTGGATGCCCCACGTGGGTCTGACGAATTTACAGAGGTTTTTATACAGTTTTGTGCATTTGTTTATAATGTAATTGACATGTTTGATGAATTTTAAGTTCTGGTCTATTATAATACCTAAAAGTTTGATGTCACTGCTAAATTCTAATGGGTTATTGTTTAATGTCACATTTATGCTTTTACATTTAGGTGTGAATGCTATCATTTGAGTTTTTTGCGGACTAAATTTTAATTTTATTTTATCACCCCATTCAGATATTAATTTCAGAGCTTGGTTGACATCAAACTCCAGATCGGCCTTTTTCTTGCCATTGACTATAAGAAGGATGTCGTCAGCGAACGCTTGTATGTGACAGCTCTCAGGAAGTTTCATATTCAACAAATCGTCCAGTATCAGGTTCCAAAACGTAGGGCCACATACTGAACCTTGAATACACCCTTTCGTCATGGTTTTGGTAACTGATGCATCGGCTAAGTTAAGTGTAACGGTTCTATCTGTTAAATAATTTGTTAAATTTTACAAATTGCAGTCTATCCAAGAGAGCCGGCCACCACGCATTATCAAATGCCGCTTGTATGTCCAAGGAGACTGCCATGACAAGTTTCTTTTCTTTCTTGCTATGGTGTATTTTATCTATAGCAGTATGGAGGGCATGAACTGTAGAGGTTTGTTCCTTAAATCCATATTGTTTAGCACTTGAAGAATTGGTTGAGTTCAGAAAATGAGTGAGTCTTTTAGTGATGAGCTTTTCTAGCAGTTTCCCAAAGACATTGATGAGTCCAATAGGTCTGTATGATGATTTGTTGGTATAATCTGTTTTGTTTGGTTTAGGAATAGTTTTGACAAATGCGTGTTTCCAGGGAACTGGAAAATGGGAAAGAACTAGACATCTATTTAAGATAGCGCTGAGAAAATCGATGTGAGATATGGAGAATTGGTAACAGATGTCTGCTGTAAAGTGGTCGACGCCTGGGGACTTATTTGGATTCATAGATTTAAGACAATCTAAGATTTCTTTGTTAGTAAACGCAGGTTCATTTGATGTGAGAGGAGTATGTTTTGAGTTTTCTCTTATTTGCTTTTGGCTCGCTGTAATGTCCGGAGTGTCATCGGGGTAGAAGGCGTTCAATAAAGCAGTTGCTGTTGAATTGCTGTCAGAAGTGAATTGGCTACCGGATATTCGTAACGTGGACGGTGGTAGATTTTGTGTTGTCGTTTTAATGAGTCGATTAGTTAGCGACCAAACGTTCTCTTTACCTTGTCGGCAGCAAAACTCCCTAAAATTAGATGTCGAAGTAGATTTGAGGGTAGTGGCATATTCATCTTTGATCCGGTTTCTTTCTGTTAAGGCTTCTTCCAAAGGTAAATTTCTCTTTTTCAATGTGCTAACCAGATGGTGATTCTTAATGACTTGTTTCTTCAGGTGTTCTAGATTTTCATTCCACCGCGGATTATGAGTTGGCTTCCTGCCTTTGCGGGGTAGGGTTTTGTCACAGACATTTTGCAAAATTTTGGTAAAATCTACGATTAAGTTGTCTATTTCACTAGGGTTCATATTATTTATGATGTCATTATAATTTTCAAAGTTGTGTTGCATTTCTTCGCCAAGTAATGTTTCAAAATTTTTCCAGTTACTAAAATTAGTAGTATTATATCGGTAGGTCGATTGAGTTTTGGGTTTATTTATTTGGAATTTTGAAAATGACAGTTCAAAGTCTATTGCGTTGTGTTCCGATGAAGGACAGGCATCCATATTGACGTGCCAATTCTCTATATTTCCTGCATAGTGTTGGTTAATTATGGTTAAGTCTATAATAGATGATTTGAATTGACCGTGTGTAACGGTTTCAAAAGTGGGGTGTGATCCTAGGTTACATACAGTGAAATCGTTACTTACAAGCATATTGGCGATGTCTATGCCTCTCTTATTGGTCGTGTTGGAACCCCAAAGAGGATGCCAACCGTTCAAGTCACCCCCCACAATATGAATTGCATTTTTTGTACTTCGGAGAACATATTCTAGATGGTTCAAGGTATTAAATACGTCGTTATCGGGTTCCACATAGGCGCAAGTGAGAAAAACTTTCCGGTGCTTAGTTATAAGTTGTACCATACAGAGGTTTGATGTCATTAATTCCGACATGCCCAGTGTGGCCCCCATGTTATCCTTTACAAAGATACAAGCCTTAACTCTTAGATTACTAGTAAACTGGTATAAGTTGTACCCCGGTATACTTTTAGTCGTATTTTGGTTACCTACATAAGGTTCGGTTATTAGAGCGACGGAATAGTTGTTTGATGAAAAATATTGTATAAACTCATGTTGCCATAAATAAGACCTCCCCACATTACACTGGATAATTTTTAGTTTAGTATCCATAGTTTACACGGTTAGAAATAATTTCCCTCAAACGTTGGTGTTGCGGGCAATTATGAGACGTGGCTGAGTGGGTAGTGTCAGTTTTGAGATTGAATTTTGTGTTTTGATTTACGCAGTTGTAGCACTTGACTTTACTGGATTCTTTCTGATTTGGGCAATCCTTGTATAGGTGACCAGTTTCAGCACAATGGGAGCAACACAGTAAGTCGGACTTGCAGGCTTTTTTGGTGTGACCAAATCGTAAGCAGTTATAACACTGTTTGAGAGGGCAAAAGTTTTCGGTGTGGATATGGTGGTGGTTAATATTAAGCTTTTCCAATTCTGTTGATATTTTCCAGATTTTGGGGGAGACAATGAAGACGGCGTTATATAAGGTAGGTTTCTTATTATTTTTTAGAAAGGCAAGTTGAATATCCTCAGGAAGAACGTTTTGTTCCTTTATGGCTGCGTTTTGCTGTATTATGAGTTCGGGTATTTCGGTAGATGTCGTATCCTTATGTATCCCTTTCAGAATGATCATAGGCTTGTAGTCTTTGGCAGGCTCAGCCTCCAAATCTTGGCACTGTCCAACTTTTTGCAATGTTTCGTCTCTCTGTTCACGCGTGTCAAACTCCACCCGGATTTTATTATTAGATAAAGAAGATATTTTAGCTGGGGTGTATGTGGTATTTTTGAATGAGATCTGTTTTTGAAAGGATTCTTTAATTTCGTTGCGGCTTGAGTTATCTTTTTTGGATTTTAAAACTATGGCAGGCTTTGTGTCGCGTTTAATATCTTTCTGAGGTTGGGCGATGTTTGATGCAACGGCGGTAGCGTATGATGTAGGGGGCTGCGTTTGAGCAGGGGTGAATTTTGCAAACTCTGCCTGGATAACTTTTTGAAGGTCGTGCTTGAGACCCTTTGAGACGTCCGGAAATGCAGACGCTTTTGATGCTAAACTGTCTATAATGTGGGCTTCTTCAATAATTTTCTTTTTATCTGCTACGGTTACACTTTTGTTTGAAGTAACCGTAAAAATTATTGACTTGGCGCGCGTCTGGATGTCCAAAATAATATTGGTCAATGTACTTAAGTCCTGGGAATCCATTTACATAGATTTAAAGTTTATTGAGTAAGTTATAAATGTTGAATTACGAAATGAATTTACGTACTACTAATCGAGAAAATATTTGCTTTATCTCAATAACTAAGTATGATAAATAAAAACGGATGTGTGCAACGTGATCAGCGAGCACAGGTAAGTCTGTTGTGATCATAAAAAATTTTCAGATTGGGTGACGTTTTCCCAAGATTCCGTTACCCACTACACAGAAGTCGTTACAACAAGGTGGGTGGGCGGGGCTTTTTTTCGCGTTTCAGTAGCCGGATCGCGACGGGAGAGGTGTCTAAGGATTGGTCTCGGTGAGTACTACACAGATTTGAAGAAAAATTTAAGGTAAGTAGAAATTTGGAAAAAATTTTTTGAAAATACGAGTATTTAATAGGTTTTTAGCAAAAATTTCCGAAATTTATGAAGTGTTTTTAACGAAATCTACTGTAATGGGTGCGCAAAGTAATTACGAATCTCCCGATACCACACAGTGGTCGGTCGAGAAGAAATTTGAAACGAACTTATTGTTAAAATCTATGTTATTTTAAGAAAATCGTGTATCAAGGGAAATTTGAAAAATTTGTCAGGAAATTGAAAACTAATTGTGCAATTGGCAAGGGCACTTTAAGACGAATCTATTGATATATGACACTACTATATATGTGTTATAATTGGGAAGTAATAAGATGATCAAAATTTTTATGCTATGAATTTAAATTTCGTGTCGCCAGAGCTTAGGTGGTTTCTTATGTATGGGAAGGGCGCCCCGCGGCTTTTTTCGCGTTTCAGTAGCCGGATCGCGACGGGAGAGGTGTCTAAGGATTGGTCTCGGTGAGTACTACACAGATTTGAAGAAAAATTTAAGGTAAGTAGAAATTTGGAAAAAATTTTTTGAAAATACGAGTTTTCAAACCGGAAGACGGTGAGGAGGAACACCGCTGGTTTTTAGCCGGTAAGAGTCCGGCATAACCCGACAGCGCCCCCCCGCGCCTGTCGGGTATCCATGAGGATTTTCCAGCGTCAACAAAAAAAAAAAAAGGTTAGGTTAGGTTCCCCCCCGGGGGTTGCCCGCCTTGTCGTGGCGGGGGGGCTTAGTAACCGTGGACTGGTCACCCACGGTGAACCAAGAGGCAACCAGGGCCGGCCTGTTTGGGCTGCCGGCTGGCCCGAGGAGGGCGCTCCCAGCGGGCTGAACAAGTCCGCTGCGGACGCGCTAGGAGGAGGGACCGTGGAAGATAGGGTGCACTGTTCTCCCTATCTTCTGCGGCCGCGGAGGGATCGCAGGGGGAGAGGCGTGTTGGTATTACGGTGCGCCACTCTCCCTACCCCCTGCGAGCTGGCGGGGCCGTTCCGCCGAAACGGCATTGGTGGGGCCGCAGAGGAAGAGGCATGTCGGTATTACGGTGCGCCGCTTGCCCTATCCTCTGCGGCCGAGGTGTGGTCGGTGGAGGAACCACAGACCTGATCCTCCACCGGGTACCAGTCATCTGGTATCCATGGCCTCCTAGTAGCAGACTCAGGGGGAGTTTGCTACAGTACTGGTGGAGGCCGAGGAGGGAGGCGCACCTTACCATCTGGTGCGCCCATCGTGGAGGGCCTTCGGGCTTTTGCGATGGAGCCGCTTGTGGGCGGCTGCCGCTGGCGGGGTCGCGGATGTGTGCGAAAGCGTTCCCGTAACCCCGTCACAAGGCGGCGAGGAGGAAGATGGGGGGGTTTTTAGTGGGTATACCGTGGGTCTCATTAGCCTATACGGGAGTCCCACATAACCACTCGGGTGCCCCCTGCGCCCGAGTGGTATGCGTAATGCATTTTCCCCCCCGAAAAAAAAAAAAAAAAAAAAAAAAAAAAAAAAAAAAAAAAAAAGGTTAGGTTAGGTTAGGTTAGGTTCCCCCCCGGGGGTTGCCCGCCTTGTCGTGGCGGGGGGGCTTAGTAACCGTGGACTGGTCACCCACGGTGAACCAAGAGGCAACCAGGGCCGGCCTGTTTGGGCTGCCGGCTGGCCCGAGGAGGGCGCTCCCAGCGGGCTGAACAAGTCCGCTGCGGATGCGCTTAGAGGTGGGACCGCAGAAGAAGAGGAGTGCCGGTATTACGGTGCGCCGTTCTCCCTATCTTCTGCGGCCGTGGAGGGATCGCAGGGGGAGAGGCGTGTTAGTATTGCGGTGCGCCACTCTCCGCTGGCGGGGCCGTTCCGTCGAAACGGCACTGGTGGGGCCGCAGAGGAAGAGGCATGCCGGTACTACGGTGCGCCGCTTGCCCTATCCTCTGCGGCCGAGGTGTGGTCGGTGGAAGAACCACAGACCAGATCTTCCACCGGGTACCAGTGATCTGGTACCCATGGCCTCCTAGTAGCAGACTCAGGGGGAGTTTGCTACAGTACTGGTGGAGGCCGAGGAGGGAGGCGCACCTTACCATCTGGTGCGCCCATCGTGGACGGCCTTCGGGCTTTCGCGATGGAGCCGCTTGTGGGCGGCTGCCGCTGGCGGGGTCGCGGATGTGTGCGAAAGCGTTCCCGTAACCCCGTCACAAGGCGGCGAGGCGGAAGATGGGGGGGTTTTTAGTGGGTATACCGTGGGTCTCATTAGCCTATACGGGAGTCCCACATAACCACTCGGGTACCCCCTGCGCCCGGGTGGTATGCGTAACGCATTTTCCTCCCCGGAAAAAAAAAAAAAAAAAAAAAAAAAAGGTTAGGTTAGGTTAGGTTAGGTTAGGTTAGGTTAGGTTAGGTTAGGTTAGGTTAGGTTAGGTTAGGTTAGGTTAGGTTAGGTTAGGTTGGAGGGTCGCCCGGCGGACTCGCCGTCGGCATACCGGCCCATAGTGTTGCTCGACGAGGTGAGCAAGCTCTTCGAGCGGATTATTTCCGCGCGCCTCGTCGGGCACCTCGAACGGGTCGGGCCGGGGCTGAGCGACCGGCAATTCGGTTTCCGCCGGGGCCGGTCGACGGTCGACGCCATCGCGCGGGTGAGGGACCTCTCGGAGGAGGCAGTGTCCCGGGGAGAGGTTGTTCTGGCGGTGTCCCTAGACATCGCCAACGCCTTCAACACCCTCCCCTGGGGCTGTGTTCGGGCGGCGCTGGGATACCACGGCGTGCCCGAATACCTGCGCCGTCTCCTCACCGACTACTTCTCCGAGAGGAAGTGGTGTACCCGACGCGCGACGGGTGGGGCCGCCGGGTCATGACGTGCGGTGTTCCACAGGGTTCGGTTCTTGGGCCGTTGCTGTGGAACATCGGCTACGACTGGGTGCTGCGGGGCGCTAATCTGCGGGGGGTCGACGTAACTTGTTACGCCGACGACACCCTCGTCACGTCCCGCGGCACCACGTACCGGGAGGCGGCCCTATTGGCGACGGCCGGAGTGGCCCAAGTGGTGGCCCGAATCCGCCGGCTGGGGCTGGAGGTGGCGCTGGAGAAGTCGGAGGCTCTGTGCTTCCACGGAGCCCGACGCGCCCCTCCCGCAGGATCCCGGCTGGTGGTCGGCGGCGTCTCCATCGCTGTCGAGTCGACGATGCGGTACCTGGGCGTCGTCCTCGACAGTCGGTGGAACTTCCGGGAGCACTTCCGACGGTTGGTCCCCAGGTTGTTGCGCGCGGCCGGAGCATTGAGCTGGCTGCTGCCGAACCTGGGCGGACCGTCGGTCGCATGCCGGCGGCTGTACGCCGGGGTGGTGCGGTCGATGGCCCTCTACGGGGCCCCGATCTGGGCGGACACCCTGATTGCCCAGAACAGGACCCTCCTGCGCCAAGCGCAACGGGTCATGGCGATCAGGGTGGTGAGAGGGTATCGCACCATCTCGTGCGAGGCGGCATGCGTCCTGGCCGGGACCCCACCGTGGGACCTGGACGCGGAGGTGCTCTCGGCAGGGTACTGGCGCCGCAGCGCAGCAGCACGAGCCGATGTGGCGGAACCAGAGCCGGAGGAGGCCGGGCGGCAGGGGCGACTCGACCGCCAGGTCCTCCTCCGGAAATGGAAGGAAAGGCTGGCGGAGCCGACCGCCGGCAGAAGAACGGTGGAGGCGATTCGGCCCGTCCTGGAAAGGTGGGTCGATCGCCGACACGGGGCCCTCACCTTCCGCGCTGTGCAGGTCCTGACGGGGCACGGTTGCTTCGGCAGGTACCTGTGCAGCGTGGCGGGTCGAGAGCCGACCAGCGTGTGCCACGCTTGTGGGTGTCCGGAGGACACAGCGGAGCACACGCTGGCGGAGTGCCCGGAGTGGGCGGAGCCGCGGGCGAGCCTCGCGGCGGTTATTGGGGACGACCTGTCGCTGCCGGGCGTCGTGAGAGCCATGGTCGGCAGCGACAGAGCGTGGAAGGCGGCGCTCCGGTTTTGTGAGTGCGTCATGGCGCAAAAGGAGGCGGCGGAGCGGGTGAGGGAGGACGACCCTCTTTCTAACCCAATCCGCCGGAAGAGAGTTGGGCGGAGGCGCCTGGCGCACGAGCGCCGTCTTCCCCCATAACCGGGGTCTCCGGGCGGTGGAACCGGGGGGTACCATCGCCCAGTTGGAGGAGACCCCCGAGGCGGCTGGCGTGTCCCGTGTTCCGGCACGCCAGTTTGAATGGTGAGTGGCGCCAAAGATGAGCGCCCCACAAGTTGGGCCCGAGTCCCGGGCAACCGTCGGCGGAGCAGCGGAAGTGTGCGAATGCGTCCCCGCAGCTCCGCCGGAAGACGGTGAGGAGGAACACCGCTGGTTTTTAGCCGGTAAGAGTCCGGCATAACCCGACAGCGCCCCCCCCGCGCCTGTCGGGTATCCATGAGGATTTTCCAGCGTCAACAAAAAAAAAAAAAAAAAAAAAAAAAAAAAAAAAAAAAAAAAAAAAAAAAAAAAAAAAGGTTAGGTTAGGTTAGGTTAGGTTAGGTTAGGTTAGGTTCCCCCCCGGGGGCCGCCACCTTGTCGTGGTGGGGGGGCTTGCGTGTCCCGATGATCTCCAAGGCTATACCGTACAGGGCTTCCCATAACGGACAGGCTTGGGAGGAGGGGCCAGACCAAGAGCGGCTCACAGTTGGGTCTCTCCGCTTAGTGCGGATGAGACCATGGGGTGGGGTCTCTCCACGTGTCCCTCTGACTTATCAGAGGGCACTGTGGATGAGACCAGGGTGGGAAAAACCCTTGAGGTTTACCCACCCAAATGCGGGGGCGACGGGCTGTCAGTCACGGCAGCATGGCCTAGGCCACCGTCGGCCAACTCGCTCCCTGACCCGTAGGCGTCAGGGGTGAGGGCTGCCACTTCGGTGGGAGCCGCGAGGAAGAAAACCTCTCTAAAAAATTACCCCAATTCGGTGTCTCTCCACGTGCCCCTCTGCTCAGGTAGAGGGCCCTGCGGATGAGACCACGCGGTGGGGTCTCTCCACGTATCCCTCTGCTCAAGCAGAGGATAGTGCGGATGAGACCACGTGGTGGGGTCCCTCCACGTGTTCCTCTGATTTAGCAGAGGGCACTGTGGATGGGACCAAGATGGGAACCCATGAGGGTTGCTCAGGATGGGGCGACGGGCTGTCGGTCGCGAGACTGGCAGCATGGCTTAGGCCACCGTCGGCCAACTCGCTCCCTGACCCGTGGGCGTCTGGGGTGAGGGCCGCCACTCCGGTGGGGGCCGCGAGGAAGAAAACCTCTCTAAAAAATTACCCTAATCCCAAGTTGTCTCGGCGAGGGGATGAATGGTTGGGGGGTACCCAATCCCTAGGGGCCGGGGAGGTCACCCCGTTAAAAAAGGACAACAAAAAAAATTATGGAAA
>CAWVQL010000273.1:0-46565 GCA_963932265.1 Thymelicus lineola | reverse complement strand
CTTGTGGCGAGCTGTTGGTGAGTAGCGACACCATGGACCCGAGTGCTCCCGGGGGTTCGACCTTTTCTTATCTTCAAGTGAGGATCGAGGAACAGGCCCCCACCTCTGTGCTTGCCTTAACCGGCCGGCCAGAGTGGAGTCGCTAGAGCTATATGCTCGGGCGTGGAAGTGTCTAATGGCGTAATAACGAGGAAACCCGCTCATGGGGGTTCAATCCCCCCTAGATGGTGAAATCGGTGCCGCACCTCTCTACACCCCTCTAGTTGCTCACGCCAATGTTGCCCCCAGGCATGCACCGCTTTACGGGGGCCCATCTAGTGAGTGGCGAGCCACCACCTGCCATTTTTTTAGTTGTTATACAGTCTGAACGGCAGGTGTCCATAGTTTCCCATAACCCAGAAACCAGTCCCTCGGAATTTCATCCCAATAGCCCAGTTTTAGTATAGATTTTTTGTTTTTGTAGATTCTAAATAGTTATTGTGCACACGGTGGGGACTATCTTCGGGTGTATCAGATTGTGCAATCGAGGGTAGTAAACACCTTGTGTCCCACACAAGCACTTTATTAATGTTCTCAAAGGGGCTTCTGCATGTTGGACCTGTGTCCCCACGCAAGCCTTCCAAAATACCGGGTCCGCTTACATCTTGGACTCGAGAAATTTAAGAGATACATAATAATAATAATAATAATAATAATCCTTTATTTCAGACTGATCCATAGATATTTTGTTAGTAGGTATATCTTACAAACTAGTGTTAGTAGACATAAAATCAGTGCAATTTTTAATAATCAAAATAATCAAAATTCTAATATTATAAAGGCTAATATTAATTCTAATATTATATAGGCAAAAATCTAATATTATATAGGCTAATATTATAAAGAGGAAAGATTTGATTGTTTGCATTGAATAGGCTCCGAAACTACCCAACCGATTTGAAAAATTCTTTCATTGTTGGGAAGCTACACTATGCCCGGGTGACATAGGCTATATTATATATATATATTTTTACTATTTTTCCCAAAGCGAAGCGAGGGCGATTTCCTAGTTTAATATATGACGGGACTTCCTCTATATACCTCTATCATCGGTCCTATTGTGTTCCATATTTACCATGGAATGATGCAGATATTCGAATTACATGACAGGCTTCCATGTCACTTTTTGTCCAAATTCTAACACTGCTACACGGCGACATATATTTTTTTTATTTCCATTCTATTTCCTGTACTGTAGACCAACTTGATACAACCGACAATTTTATTATTACTTTAGTTGTAGGAGAAGGCAGAATCAGCAATTTCTTCTTTTTGTGTAGTTGGCCGTTTCATGATGTTGTGTTATGTTATGATATTTAATCCACCTTAGTGAAATATAACATAGATCAATAACAGTAAATATTACAATACAGGAAATTTATAAATAACTGGCTGAAAAATTAATAAAGTTTATGTATTCTCCGACTATAATACTCAATTCGTTGCGCCCCTATTTCGTACGCGAGTATAGAACAAATTCAATTGTAAATTTCATTTAGGTAAATTGTATGAATTAAAAAAAAAACTTTTTACCATTTTAAATTATACTTTATTCAGAATCTTTAACAAACAGTAGAATACGTCCAAACCTAGTAGGAAGTCAGTATTAAATTTTATAAAAAAAAACAAAAGAAAGTTAACAATTTTTTAAACTTTACTTAAAAAGTAGTTGATTGTTTATTAACTCATTTCTTCTACCTGATTTTCGCCTTACTGACACCAGTGAGGACATTGAACAATCTGATGTTCAAGAAAAATCCACTTCTGGCCCGAATATAACACTATTGTAGTTGTAGATGTTCTACTATTGTAGTTGTAGATGTTCTACTATTGTAGTTGTACTCGTAGATGTTCTACTATTGTAATTGTAGATGTTCTACTACTATTGTAGTTGTAGATGTGTCGTTTTATAATACTACTTTTTACTTTTAAAACTATTTGTGGAAACTTGTAATTGGCCTTCAGGTAACTACTCATTATTATTTTTTGTATTTAGCCGTAAATTTCCTGTAAAATAATTTGTTTGATTACGATTATTATTTAAGGGACAAAGCATCTAATAATTTAGTCGACAAAGAACTTTTTTTTAATTCACTAACAAAACTTGCTCGCGCATTAGTAAACGCCTGTTTCTCATGACTTGACTTGCTATTCTGCAAGTAATAAGTCAACGTCAGCAACAACGTGCGTCGATATTTCGACGATTTCAGATCCCCTCAACTTGCTTTTGTTTAACTTCCAATTTTTATTAAAAACTTTTCTGTCGAGATGAAAATGTAATTTTTATTCCAAATCGCAACACCTACTCTTACAGTGTTTTGGTATGTACAAATGCTAGAAACCTCATATTAAAGACTAGAAAATTTCTGGTTTAGCACACATGCATAAATGTTTAACTAATGTAATAGGTCTGTTTATTGTGTCAATAATAAGCTTTAAGTAATTCAATAAATAAGTCTGTTGATACAGTAATAAGCTTTTAGTAAATGTTTAAACGAATGATAAATAAAATTATTCACTGGCACACTGGCACTCTTCAGTAATACGATAATTATGTGGTTGTAAGCCGTCAACATCGTTTTTCAAGTGACTACTTATCGGCTTATTGGTGGTTTATTCAATTTTATTTATTTATTTATTCAACGCACTACAGATATTTGCGCTTGCTGTAATAAAATTAATGACGCACTTAACAAAACTAAAGATCTGTAAAGCAAGGAAAATACAAATTATTTATTTTGCAATCGGGCAAACAAAAAACGGGTCTAATGATGGTAATTAGCCGTTTTTTGTTGAAGTTTAAAGACTATTTTTGTGTAGACTTTAGTGTAAACTATGGACCTATGTTTTGTGAACTTCTTTTTAAATATTGTCTCGTATTCGAAGAAAAGATAACTGGAAAATTATCGAACAATCTCAACGCCCAACAGCACTAATATAATTTTAAATGCTTGTTTTATAAAGATTTTTAAAATATTTATTTATTTTTAAGTTGGTTCACAAAAGAGGTTGAGGTCGTTTTCTTATTTTTCTTATATAATTAAATTAAAATTTTCTTTAAATTTATTTTATCTGGCATCCATAATAACTACGTTTGACAGCGCACAACCTAATTCAGTGTACATACATAATAGGCATGATGACAGATTTTGAAATACTGTTCTATATTGTTGGTATAAGTTTAAAATTCGCACCAAAACACTTCAAAGTGTCATGGCGTCGCTTGTGACGTCACGCCTAAGTAAAATAATAGACAAGATGTCAATAACAGTAATTATCATATTCGTTTGTTTACTGAGGCGTGACGTATTTCGCGCTGATTGAGACTGATTGGTGTTCAAGATATGTTAAGGCTTGCCGTATTTTGTAGTTTTATTTTTATCAAAAATATTGTTAGTCTTGCTCATAATAATACGATAAATGCGTGTTTTGTATTCCATTAATAGGATTTTATTAAATAAATACATAATTTTAATGATTTTAATTACTGGCATCATGACTATTATGTTCCTTACTTATAGTGTAAGAGTTCCACTCAGGAGGTTAAATAAGTGATTAAAAATTGTGTATTTAAAATTTTATTTCGTATAGTAAACTCAAAGTTCGGAATTTAATCTTCTTAACCGAATTAAGTATAAATAAGTATGTAATACATATTTAATAACACAGTGTGTTAGTTACGAGTCGCCTTAAAGTAATCCAATTCAAATACTTATTCTTTAAAAACTTCCGATTTACGAGGAGCTAATAAATTATTCTTTTAACCGAATAAAAAATAAAAAACCTGCATGCGGTCAAAAAATCTATCCTGATAAAGGTACCATTTTTGAAATCCTTACGGTGAGCTCTTTTATTTGATACCCATATTGCATTATTCGATTTATTAAACAATGGCATCTCACAGCCACCATATTTGTTTTTTTTTTTATTTCACTTGGGTTATCACAAATCTAACGATATCTTAATTATATAAATACGTTCAACAGTTTGGAAGATACGAGGTAAATGAGGTAATAAAAAATATTACATGCATACATACAAACATACATATCTACACACATACAAGATACACACCCTTCCTTCCTTCCACATAACCCTTCCTGGCAGTCGGGTAAAACTTCCAATTTACGAGCAGCTAATAAATTATTATTATAATAGAAAAATATTGAATTTGGTCTCCTAATATTTATATACAAAATTACCTAGTTTGTTATTATCTAGCTAGCCCTTCGTGACCGAAATATAGAGTAGTCTATTACATGGTCGGTCCGATGTTATCAATTTCGTATTAGGTCCTATTACCTTATCGTATAATATAGGTTTATACGAAAATAACACTTGCAGTTTAGTGTTTTGCGAAATTTGTTTATAAAATAGCTGTATTGGGACGGCATAAAATACTAACACTAATCTAACGCATGATGGGTTTTGTAAGAGGCAACTAAAACTAAACATAGCTCTAAATATATGTTTTTCTTGTTTTTATAGAAATAACTATTGTTTTATATTTTGTTTTAAGTTTCAATAAAGACATAATAAAACAAATATAATTACAATAAATGTAAGTATAAGTATTATATATTTTTCATTTCTATCTAATCAAAAGCAATATTCTTCTCTGGTTTTTATAGAAATAACAATTATTTTATATTTTAAGTTTCAATATAGAAATAATAAAACAAATGTATATTTTTTATTTCTACCTAATCAAAAAATAATCCGTCAATTACTTTGGTTCATAGTTATGATATATGAACCTAAGTAATTTTGTACCCTACGTCTGTAATTATGTAACTACTTAATTGAAACAAAAGCATTGCTACAAAATGAATACTATTTCAAGTCTGTACCGTCGCCCTTTTTCTGTTACAGCTACAAACTTAATTCCGGATGAGAAAAGCGAAAGAAATTAAAAGTACATTGTTTTCTAGTGAGTCGTTATGTATCGGAAAACGTGTTTTGTTTATTTCGGTCATAAATTACTACTCTATTACGACATTTACGACACATTTATTTTTACAGTGATTTGATATGTTAGTCATTAATATGTCGTAAATATAATTATTATTACTCAACATCAACGTCAACATAATGAGAGTTCTTTAAACACTTTTGGCTATTCCTCATAATTCCGGATTTAGCCATCCACGCCCACTTGAAAAATTCAAGACGTTATAATTTCACCATGATGCGTACTATAAGCTAAAAATATTAATGTATTCAAGGATGTAAGGTATTTTCTGTTCATGGAACCTACCTAGTATCATTGAAGCATAATGTCATAGAACAGACATCTAGAACAAAATTTTGTCCCGCCCGGGAGGTTCGATTTTAAAAATTGAGCCCCGGTTCTCCTTTCAAAATTGATTGAATCCATTGAAGATTGAAGCCACGTGGCGCCAATGCATTGGGACATACATGGTGTTTGCGCTGTCGGTTCTATGCGCTAGTAATAATACTTCAGTGCCTAGTATACATTATTTCCTTGTAGTCTGAAGTTAATTATTTGTTTAAACTAAATAGACAACGTTGCTTCTCTCTCGGGAAAGTCCAAAGAAACTTAGCGAATAGTTCGTCGGTTCCATTAAATGTCCTTTTACTTTTTTAAACAATACTTACTTTGTTCTAGTCAATGATATTATATATTAAAAAGAGGCAGATAGGTCATTAGCGCGTGCGTTGTGATGATTGAAAAAGTTCCCAATTGGGAACTTTTGTGATTAGTCTGCGTCATGCGCAATCACGAGCGTGGCGCATCGTAGGTTAATACGTAGTTATGAAAATATTACAAAATGCCATCCTGTGTGTTTAGAAAGTGCACCAATTATGACTCCAAGGTCAACAAAACACAAGGAATCTCATACCATGCGTGAGTATGCTAAGATACTTAGATTATTTAGTATATTTCAATTATTTTTCTAAAAAATCTAATAATCATGCAAAGACGCCATGTTCAGGTGAAGAAAGAGATAGCGATGTAGTTTTGACGCGAGAGCAATAAAGACGTGCGATAAAGCGTGCCTTGTGGACATAGATTAGTTAGTGCAGAAGCTATATTATGATATTTATGACGACTTAACTGCCTACAATTGAAGTTCAGTTGTTCTTAAGTTTTACTTAGTTTTTGTGATAGCTATATATTGTATGTAATTGACTAAAGTGCATTCAACCAAACAAACTCTTCAGATTTATTATATTATTATAGATTTACATAGATTTTATTGTAATAAATTAATGTTTTAAATAAATGGGTTTTATTATCCACCTACAGAATAAATAAGATGCTATATAATCAGTTAATGACTAAGACTCCATACCTACTGCTTAGGCTGACATATACATGAAAAAGGTCGTGGTCCCTTTATGTACGCGTATTTACTTTATTCGTAAATGTGTCACCATATTTCATATTTCATCACCGAAATCCCAAAATATTGCTTAAAATAGTTTCGAAATTACAACTTCCTTCCTTATGTTTATTTTTAGGTACTTTATACCTACTGACTGTTCTGTACTGAATTTGTTAGTCTTTATTGTTAGGCTACATTCACACAGCGTCTATTCGATTCGATTTTTTCACACGAGTCACACACAGTTGTTCACACGACAACTATTCGGTTTAAACGTTCCGTTAAAATCGAATGAAAAGCAGCCAGTTATTTAGTGCGTGCCATCATGGATCCACGTGATCCACTACTTTTATATTGGTTTTATAGACGGAAACGTAAGCAGCGTCCTAGGAGGTATTGGGTTCATCCTTTTCTGAAGATTGGTCCTCTATTTATTAAATTTCTATTCTGTATTTATAATTATCCAACGATTCTTCAATTAAATAAATAAATTCCTTCCTTTTGATAACCGCCTCATGCTACGTCACAAGGGTCAAGGACAACTGCGTGCACGCGGGCGAGTCTCGAATACGAGAGACAAGTTTGTTCGTGTGAACGATACAACATGAACATAAGCGCCGCAGCCCACAACGTGTCGTATTCGATAAAATCGTTTCGAGACGCGGGCCTCCGCAGTGACAACTTCGGATGGTATACGGGAAGAAATATTTCTCGAACACGATATTTTCCCGCATAGACTCCGTGTGAACAGTTTAATATATTTTCTTCTGTAGTGACAGTCTATTCGATAAAATCTCACGTACGGTATACGGGAAAAATATTGCCTTGTGAACGTAGCCCTATTGTGCAAAATTAGTGACGTAAGTCATTGGACGCGAGCGACAAACACTAGCTGTCTTTTTCACTATTATGGTTTTAGTAATGCTATCCCTTTTACATAATTTAACAAGTGCTGATTGGTGTACCGAAACAAACATTAAACGTGGGTGTGTCGTAGCTGTTTTCGGAACAGATTTTTCGTTTAATTTCTAAGGGCATAACGTATCTATATTAAAACATCTTTGGTTCTAGTACTGAAAATATGTCTCAAAAATGTATTTATAGTTTTTATAGACGTGGAAATAAATAAAGACAAGTGCGAATCAAACTCCCTTGGAGATGCTTCCGTACTTTGATTATGAATTTACCATTATTTTTCTACTTTATTTATTTGTGCCGTTTATTTCTCATAGGTTAGACTTCGCATAGGTTTTCCTGTAATATTTAAGAAAAAAACTATTCTCTGTATTTTTTTCTAAATTCTAGCGTCAGTGTTTCGGAGATAATAGGGGGATAGTCAATTTTTGACTTTAATTTTCGTTCTTTTTTGAATAATTTTAAAACTATACATTGTAGAGCTATAGCAAAAAATATTTGACATCCTACACAAAGCCTTTTCATTTGACATAACACACGATATGGTTTGCAAAATAGTTTTTGTTTAATTTTGATTTCGTTAAATATTTTTTGAAAATTCAGTTGTTTAATTTATACCTTCGTCTTTGGATCACAAAAAAGGACATGAGTACCAAACAACTCATTTGGTCCAGTAATTTCGGTGTAAATTGACTGTGAACGGTAGTCGCCCAGACACACGAGTGGTCCTATAAGGGTTCCATTTTTCGTTTTTTCGTATGGAACCCTAAAAAGTAAAATCAGTCCGTAGAAGATCGATTGAATCCTATGAATGTAATCGTATGTGTATGAGTTGTCTTGTATACCAACAAGCCAAACCATCCTACTTCTTTTCTACTAATATTATAAATGTGAAAATTTATGAGGATAAAGATGTTTGTTACTCTTTCACGCAAAAAGTACTGAACAGATTTTCATGAAAAGAAAACATGTAAACCATGATTTGGTTTAATAAACGAGTACTATCCCGGAAAACGAGGCCAAAGACGCGGGAAATTCACTAGTTTTCTATAAGTAAAATCCTGAAATAACGTTATTAATGACTGGAAATATTTTATAAGCCTTATAATTCTTTATTTTGAAGCCCAGTGAAAATTACTAACGTTGCCCATAACAAACGGACGAAAAAATTTTGCGCTTATGCGATTATATCCTTATCTACTTCATAATTTATGATGTGTAGATATGAGTGAATTCGTGTTCAGCATTGTATTTAACGAGCATTACCCAATGATATTTAAAAAATATAGATACGTCATGCCCTTACAAATCAACCAAAAAATCTGTTCCGAAAAGAGCTACAACACACACACTTTATCTTTTGTTTCGCTATACCAATCACACTACAATAATACACGAAGGCATGATAACGTTGTATGTCAAATCTCAAGCATTTCTGATAACAACAAAAGCGTGCCTATCGTCTTGTATGGACAGAGCGACTACGAGCAGACGAGGTCAATGGACTGCTCTTACGATCTACATCTTCGGTGCGCTAGTGGCATATCTATCTCTTTTTTACTTATAATATCATTGGTATTACCAAGTAGAAATAACTTTAATATTGCGTGGCGTGGATTAATGGTTCAATTTATGTAGGCTAGCTGTTCATGTGCTAGTGGTAAAATGAATTATTATTCTTATAGGTTTCAATAAAATTTTACGCTTTCTTTTTTGCTTCTACCACTATTCTGAAGACTGATTGGGTTTTACTACCGGAGTTTTGCTTCACTAAAGTAAGTACTAACTAATATTTATAATAACTAATATTTATTACTTACACTCGAAGTAATTTGGGCTGTTTGAGTAAGCGGTAAATGCTTTGTGTCCCGGCTATGAGCTTGAGAGTCAGTTAGTTTGTTATTTTTTCTTTCTTCTAAGTTTAAGCTATAGGGAATTATTGTATAATAAAAAAGACATGTGGCACTCGGGGACTGTCGCGGTAAAGCTATTGCATAGCATTTTTTATCAACAAATGCAATTATAATTATTTTTTTATTTTTTATTTATGCACTATTTTTTTTCTTTGATATTAATTCGTGTTTTTCTTTGATATTAATTCAAGTTACACTTGAGCGTGGTGACTGATAAGAAAACATTTTTTTTTCTTTTATTGAATAAATGAGAAGTTAATATCGTTTAAAATATTTTTATTATCTTACAATACATGTAGGTTATTCAGGAATTTTATTTCATAAAATTATCATTAAAATTCAGTATAAGTTAATTCAGTATCAGGTAGTATCATTCAATATTGAGTTAAATAAAAATTAATTAATATTTTGAAATAATTTAATTTACGAATCTCTACAGCCAAACTATATGTGTTAAGCGCCATCTGTGATTAATTTTGTATCTACATAGTGTATTCTAATATTACTTTGCTACGTATCGTAATAGTTCTCGTAATAGAACATATAAGGTGTTTTTACAAGTATTAATATTAGGAAATAAAAGTATCACCGCTGTGCCGGTCGGAGTGGGGGGTGTTAGGTTATTTTCATTACGGAATTTCTGGATTCGGTCTCCACGCTCAAGGCCCGCGATAGAAGCTATGCAATAGCTTAATAATATTATAACATATTATGCTGGATAACTTGGGAAAAATTTAGAAAAAGTTAAGTATCATGTGAATGATTAAAATTCGAGTCACCCATGCGAGAAATCGTCTCATTAGATTTTCAGTTATTGTAGTTTTTTTTTTATTCAAATATTTAAAACTGCGAATCAGATATCCAATGAATGGTAAGCCCTAAAGCGGTTCTGATTAACATCAAGCATTACAAGTGAAGTGATTTGATAAATTATTAATTCGCTTACGAATATCCGAGCTGATATTAATGGTACAACTTAGTTTCTAATGGATTTACTGTATCCGATGTTACATAATTATTGAAGTGCTCATGCATCATATTCTTGGAGCTTGCGTCGATCCTAAGTGATCGACAAAGTTAAGCAACAGCGGGCGCGGTCGGTAGTTGGATGAGTGACCGCTAGTGGAAAAAAATTCTTGAGCGTTTCCGTGCTTCGGAGAGCACGTAAAGCCGTCGGTCCTGATTATTATCGTAAAAAACAGTCGTTAAGCCATGTCGGAGGCTTTCGGGTGGTTTGAAAACTTCCGACACTCGGGTTAGCCACTAACCCCTCCACCACGGTAAAGTAATATAAACAGTATTCTATCTTCATACAAATGGCCGAAACACCCGTTATGCTTACCCGCCTCGAGATACGCACACAGTAGTAAGCACACAGCTGCGGCGAACGGGCGGTGGTTGTGTAATGTGCGATCAAAAGATTAAATGAAACAAGTTACTAAAATCATAAAAATAATTGATATTGAATGATGTCAAAAATTTTACTGTTTTTTTTTAGTTTTTCTACGTTATAATAGTTAAGAAACTAGCCCATTAACATTTGTTTTGTAATTGCATTGTTTAACAAAGATATTTTCTACAAAACCACATCTAACTTATTTTGGTCTCATTGGTCTACGTTATGAGGCTCTTGAGTTATCGCAGTTTGAACATGACCATTGGGTAATGTAATAAAATAACAAAAATATTTATAATGATAAAATGCTACACGCCTTCGATATCATTAAAAAAAATCTACATACCAGACTACATTTAATGAAAATTCTTGCAATAATATAAAACTTGCGAAATATTTCATGTCTTATATCACGGCTATGTTTCCATGCTCATATTCGTATTTTGGGACGAGCATCCGAAAAAAATTACCGACGAGTAAAATCTACTGGTATTTTCAAAGTAAACCTTTGATGTGCCTGTGATGATTGCATAGGCTACTCACTTTTTGTACTTCGTATGTGATACATGCCGATAGCAATGAGAAAACTTTACGAACAGCCAGGAATGGGCCAAATTCTCTTACAAGCTTTTAATGATTACCATTGTAAGTATTGTAATTTGTAGATTGATTGTAATATAGGTGAATTAAGTCTATTATAATAAAACACCTGGGTGAATTAACTCAAGTGAATTAAGAGGCCGTGCCGAAAATTTATTTGACAGAGTTATGTCATATTCATTGCGAAGCTATGTCTGTGTGCATCATTCACGCACACCTGGCTGAAGTTCGAGCTTAAACAATTTTGATCCTTTAGTTGATAATAATTTTAGGATGCATAGTATGAACAAATTTAGAAATAAAAGTCTGGAATGTTTTTGTATATTAGTTTAGTATATTTATTACAATCAAAATGAAAAAGTTTTAGATAAACACACACTAGGTACATAAATACATATGTTATTCAGTGTTTTCCTTCAGAGATGTCATTTATGTTTGCGATAAGCTTAGAGTGTACAGACAAATTTAACATGTTTCATTGGTACCTACCCGAAAATCAAACGAGTCTTGATTTCATAAAAAAATGTTTTTGAAAATGCAAAACATTAAAATTTTAGGCCATAAAAATTTTTGTGAGCTCTGGGACTAAATAATTATGTTGTCATATTTATAACCTATTAAACTTAAATTTAAAATTTAAAAAACCCAGACTCAAAAACACAAAAAAGTCTGAATAGGTAAAAAGTAAAAAAAACATAAAATAAATCTAGACACGCGGCAGCGTGTCAAGCCAAGTTCAAGCAAAGGAACTGGCTAGCCAGCGCCGAGTATAATATTACATGAACCACTTGGTGCCACTTTTGACCCTTCTATAACTCAAAACCTTTACAACAAAAACCTAAACACATAAAACTACGTATGTTTAATTACATCCATAAGGACATGTAGAAGCCCAAATTTCATGAAGCTAGCTCAAACGGTTATAAAGATATGAAGGTCAAAAAGTCGTAAATTTTAGGACTGACTGACTGACTGACATATAGTACCTAAATCTAACCTACTTCCAGATGACGTAGAAAAAATCAAAAAATAAAAAAGTCGAAAAATAAGTGGTGTCCCCATCACAGAAAAAACTTGTAATATGCGCTAAACAACCGGCCAACGCTGCAACGGTGTGTCGACGGCGGCGCGTGGCATTGCCTAGTTTTCTTTACAAAAAGTAATGATATCCCACCAAAAACATAAATGTAAAAAAGGAGAGCCAAGTTCAATACAAAAATTAAGCTTGGCTGTGGGCTTCGCCGCAAAAAGAACGGAGATCTAAATGAGTGCAAAGTTGTATGCAAAATCGAAATATGTATTTATAGGAACAAAATAACATTATGAACAAGTATTAAACTCTATTTCTTTGCTTTATTGGATACCTATAACAATTGCTGTTATTTAAAAATGTGTCAAAGTCAAAATATTTTATTTATATAGGTATCACTGATACACTTATGCACGTCATTTTTTGGCTTTTCGTAAGGTGCTTTGTCGTGGAGGAGAAGAAAAGCCTAAAGAAACTCCTCAGCACATGTGAGATCTTAAAGTAGGTTAGATTTGACTTGGCCAGTTTTCATTACATCAGTCATTTTATAAAGTTATTCAACATTTTAATTCTGATAAAAACTGGTATATAAAAATAGTAAATACATCATACACCTACGATATGCCGATGATTTATTTTTATCCTGGCGGGTTCCCTGGAGGAACTTGGTACAATGCTCGGAAACTTGAACAGCGCCTCACAACGGGTGGGTCTTAAGATGAACATGGACAAGACGAAAATCATGTCAAATGTCCATGTCACACCCATACCGGTTGTTGTTGACGGCGCTGCTCTCGAAGTTGTAGACGAATACATTTACCTGGGACAATTGATCCAGATGGGTAAGCCCAAATTCGAGAAAGAAGTCACTCGTAGAATCCAACTCGGATGGGCTGCGTTCGGGAAACTGCGTCATATCTTGTCGTCCAAAACACTACCTCAGTGCCTGAAGTCGAAGGTGTTCGAGCAGTGTGTGTTGCCAGCGATGACATACGGATCCGATACGTGGTGCTTCACTATTGGCCTAATCCACAAGCTCAGAGTAGCGCAGCGGGCTATGGAGAGGGCTATGCTCGGTATTTCTCTGCGTGATCGAATTAAAAATGAAGAAATCCGTAGACGAACAAAGGTAACCCATATAGCTCAAAGAATTAGCCGGCTGACGTGGCAATGGGCTGGCCACACAGTTCGAAGATAACCTTTGGGAAAGAAAGGTCTTCGAATGGCGCCCACGTCTCGGAAAAATGTCGTCTATGTCCAGCAGTGGACCTATCAAAACTGATGGATGGGTGGATGGAGTTTAATATGGAGCCGTCCCCCAACATGACAAAGTTGGAACGAAGTTCCTTATCGCGCGTTATGAAAGGGGGCTGGCTAGACGGAAAATTTTGTTACGAAAATTTGCCACGATACTTTTTGAAGTGATTCAGAGAGTTTTACAGAGATGGCGCTGTACAACTTTCTGAATCACCCTACTAGCGTAAAACTCTCTGAATCACTTCAAAAAACAATACTCAAATCGAAAGGAACTTCGTTCCATCCGGGTATCCCTTGACACCTCTCAATTTTTTTTATTTAGTTAACTTAAATAATCTATGTATAAAAATCAATAGCTGTTCGTTTGTCTTGCTAAAACTCGAGAATGGCTGGACCGATTTGGCTAATTTTGATCTTGAAATATTTGTGAAACTTCAGGGAAGGTGTAAACGGTGAGAAATATGAATAATAAGTAATGAAAAATACTAAAAACAAACAAATTGTTCCTAGCTGTGAAACATTTGATATCTTTTGTCAAATTGTCATTTGGTTGTCAGATGTTTATAGGTGCGTTCAGAAATTTGTCTGTTTCATAGCTGTAGTATAAGGTCCGATTTCTTTGAAAACTTAACGACCATATTATCTTTCTAATGTAACATCAGCGACATATCTAACTTTTTTATTTTATAACTGACAGTCGAGAGAGAGGGAGAGGGGAAAGAGAAGGGAGATGGGGCTCGAGGGAGACCTCGAGAGGGGTGAGTTGTTAGGCAGTACAGAGTTTGCCGGGTCAGCTAGTACATTTGTAATATTCATGTTATTTATAACTTTTTGAAAATTTATTTTATGACATATTCAGACTTTTTGTTCTTTTTTGAGTGGGGGTTTTTTAAATTTTAAATTTTAGTTTTATTTTACGGGTTTTAAACTTAGATTTAGGCAGGACGTATTTTCTTGTTTCAAAATGAAATATAGGTAAGTACAAATCGTATTTTACCATTGGGGGCCATCCATTAATTACGTCACACGTTAGGGGGAAGGGGGGGGTCGATGTAGTGTGGGGTGAAAGGGGTGCTACTATTTCGTGACGTCACATTTCAAAAGCTAATAATATTAACCATATTATATACTAACAACTGAAGGCAGTCGGTATAATCCAAGGGCATATTCCGAAAAGTAGGAGCCAAGGTAAGCGGGCTCCTCTTGGCGGTAAATAGACACGTCTGCGTTTTAACGGCGTTGAATCTCACAAAATTGGCTTCGCCCCACTCGGACACAGCCCGAAGTGTGAAATTCACACTAACCACCATGGCCTCTCTTTGAGACTGAATTTTATCCCGACTGGCCCTGAGACTTGGTAGGTATCTCTCTACCACTGTGCTATCATCTGCGTACCCATAAATACTGGGCATAAGCAGGTCATTCAGTTTTGCGCCGCAAAACATAAGCAGGTTATTCAGACTCAGAGCTTAAACCTTATACACGCCCAATCATGCTGTACGTCCCACCAAGGCAATGCACGATGCAAAAGTCATGAATAGGCTTGACGTACGTTGGTAATTATTATTAATTGTTTGCTGGATTTGCACGACCAATTTTCGTCCTGTTTTCCACGCCTTAGGAAATTTTCCCTACTCGAGACAGGCATTCAGGAGTCCCCTTAGTCGCTACTCCAGGGACTCTGCGGCGTCTAGGGCGGAAACCAGCACTCGACCCGGAACACCATCGGGACCCGGGGCGGTATTTTTGGAGCGCAACCTTGCCACAGCGGCGCCAACTCAACTCAACTCCCCTCCCCCTCCCCCTCCCCCTCCCCCTCCCCTGTACAATGCTTCCTATCTCACTTTAGAATTTATGTGTATGTCTCTTTTTACTGGACAGTTTCGTTTCATCGAATTTCAAAGCACCCCCGTACTAAAGAAGTTTTCACTTCAAAATGTAAGTTGAAACACTTGAAGTACTACTAAGTGAATTACTAAGTAGAAAAACAAAAATGGAACTTAATTTAATAATTTCTAGGAGTAAAATTTATAATATGTGACGTCACACTAGGGGTGACAACGATGGGGGAGGGGTCAAAAAGTCATGAAATTAGTGTGACGTAATTTATGGATGGCCCCTTGTTGATTAACTAAATTCACCCCCTTCCTCGTAACCCCCCCCCCCCCTCAAACAGTCAATTTAGTACTACACAAATCAAACCCTTTCATTTGATACACCACTCGGGTATGTTCGTTGAATTCAGTAAATTCATCTCCTTCTTAACTATATGAACTACTATAACTACCCCACCCCCCTTCAAACAGCCAATTTTGTAATACATAGAAATATGATGATTCGTGGTGTTATTAAAATAAAAAATAATTAATTTAATAATTGGATCAAAATGTGGTAGTCGGCGTACAGGTTGTGTAAATTTTTACGTAAAACACGCGAGCATGGCGAGAAAAAACGCAATACGTCCTCACGCTGTCACTGCCGGGTCGGCACTGAAATAATATATTTAATGCGGTCCATAATATAGTTCAGTTTGCAACTATTATTAACAAACGAAAACATTATTTTTTCATAAAATAAAATTTTGATTATATTAAAGGATTAACTTAAGATTAATGTGTATTTTTTAAAATTTCCTTAAAGTGTTTCTAATTAATAGAAAAAAAATACTTACTTCGAACGAAATTACGTTATTTCAAAAAAAAATTCTGCTATATTTGGATAGTAATTTTAAAAACTGGCTAGGCTACTTAATAATAGACCGTATATTTATGTTATTTATATTTTTTAATGTTTGAAATACTTTTTATTTTCGTTGTAAAACGAAGACAAATATCACTTACTCGTTACTTTTCGGAAAAGAAGGGTTTTAAATAGTGGTGATTTGCCATTATTATAAATAATATGTTAAATTCGTCTGGTCTATCGGTAAGAACAAGAATTAGACTCATATAGTAACATAAAACAAAGCTTAATTTCTTTATCCTGTTCACACAAACAGTGATTAAAATTGACCGAAATTGTTGATATCGCGGCACGGAGCCTTAAGTCTGCGGCACTGTTTGCTCCTGTTAAAGCAATAGCAAAGATCTTGTGAAATTAAAGATTCTTCCGGAAGAGAGGCTTCCAGAGATCCATAATATTCAATCTTAATGTTATTGGAATAAATAAGGAGTAACAATACAATTTGTTCGGATACAACTACATTTTTTTATTGCAAGATATTTGGCACATAGATAGTCCGTGTCCAGGATAAGAAAATAGATCAGATTTTATTCCAGCTATCTACTATGTTCCCCTGGGATGATTGGGATGTTTATACGTTTGTGATGTCATTTTGTAAAGCTACTCTTCCGCAGACGAAGCCGCAAGCGGAAACTAGTAATTAAATTACTCGTAGCAACATTGAGAGAATAAAGCCAGCTTGTCGAATCTAAGAATCTTTTAATTGATGAGTTGAAATATTACACGACGAGTCGTTTGGCGACTGACTCATGCTCGAGGGTGGTAGCTATCCAGGCGAAACCCATGGAGAAATAATAATAGTAATAATAGTGATAATACTTCGTGAAAAAACCACTAGATCCGCCATATGCTTGACATATTATAAGGTGCTAGAGCGACACCCTAAGCACTTAAAGCTGGTCGTTAAAATGACGTGCATAAAGTGTATCAGTCATACCTATATGAATAAAATATTTTGACTTTGACTTTGACTTTGGATGTACATTGTAAGGAAGTAACAGTAAGCATAAAACGCTTGAAACCTTCCTATATGACCCAGGAAGCAAAAGCGCCTTAAATCTTTATTTAAATCAATTTCTTTAGTCTCGCTGTTATGATCAACTTGTAATAAAATTGCAATCATTACATTATTATATCAAAAGTAAAATGTGGCTGTAATTTCATCTCCGCCTTTGTACCAGCAATCACAATCTAATATAATAATATAACATTTTAAATGTATAAACTTATATTACAATGTCAGTGCTACCAACATAACAGTAAACTGCAGAGTTAGTTAAAATGCACTATAGGTACTATTTGAACATCGTACTTGTAACCATTTAAATACACAAACCATAGATTCTGAACCATCCAGATGTTCACTTCATTTAACGGTTACGAGAACAATGAAACCACATTGGCAGGTTGCCACTAACACAGCTATCAATTGTTTAGGGCTTAGTTCTAATGAACCTATTTGGCTCAAGCACAGCTCTTTATTATTTGGGAAAAATACTTTTTGGACGGCTGGCTTTGATAGAAATTATTCTAGTAACAAATGATTTAATCAAGTACGGACATACAATTAATAGTCTCAGCATAGTTATTGACTTGTTTAATCTTTTAAGCATCTAAAGGACACAATATGACAAATCGTCTATTGTTTAAGAAAAAAAATAAAAATGTGACAATATGGCTAATTTATTTAATGATAATGATAATTTATTTGCGAAAATGTGGTTACAAAATGGTGTTAGTTGTCGAATATCGCTCACATTTGCCAGACTTTAGGCATGCAAATTATTTATTAAAATTACAAATATTATTTATTCATTATCTACTAACAATTAAATTAAGGATTTTAATCTAAAATACATAATTAAAAAATCACAAAAATACGTGGATATAAAATGTAAAATAATAATATAATAATAACATCACTAATAAAAAGAGCAAGAATTTGTAAAGTAAAATCAAAACAAGTTATTACTTAATTGTGAACTGAACTGCTACAATTTGTAAGATATTAATCGCACATTTTCCTCCGAAACATTCAAAGTATTTCGGAAGGGTGCGACATTCAAGAAAATCGTATCCTTAAATCTTTTAGCGTATCTTTGGATAGCATACAGGTGCGCTCAAGTATTTGAAAAGGTCTTAGAAGATAATAATATTATTATGAATTATCTCAGCTATTTGCGACTTATATTATATTTTAACGCTATGAACGCTAGGCATAAAATTTTGTTGTAATTCGCATTATTAATAATCGCTGAATGTTTGAGATTAGATGTAAAGGGCTGTTTATGATTTCAAGTTATTAAATATTTGTATTTTATTATTAATTAACTATTAATATATGAGCACATATTATTGTGTTCAAAATTAGATTTAAATTTATTATTACGCTCACCATCCTGGACCATATCTTCACTTACCATCAGGTGGGATTATGGTCAAGCATTAACTTATTTAATGTAAAAAAAAAACTAAAACTCAGCAACGTAAAAGATTATAAATTATAATAATGTCTCATTTACTTTGAATTGAGTATCTCTTACTTGACCTATAACCAGTAGACGATCAAGATGCTTCTAATGACATAATATCATTAGTAAAATTACGATAAGTAGTTTAGAAGTCATGCGAGAACAGATAAACAAAAATATATTATGGTTGATATCATAATCATCCTAAAAGAGGGTCTTTTAGGCTTCGCCATATTTGGGTACAAATAAGCATGAGGAAAAACACAACTTTTTATTTACAAAGACATTCATGGCATTTATTGTAGTTTGTCTTATATTTTACGAGGCACAGAAAATAATTTTTATAACGAATGAAGTTTCATAATCTGAATGAGAATGGAATCGTATTGCTAGTTAAATATAGTATATCTGGTGCCGTCGACTTTATTCACCTGAGTTAATTTACCCAGGTATCATATGTCTACTTTCACCCAGGTGATTTAAATCTACTAATCGAGCTAAAGTAATTTAAGTAGACTTTAAGCATCCAATTTGTTATTTTACTTTGGCACGGGTGCTTTCTAGGCGAACCCCATGGAGAAATAATAATAGTAAAAATGGTGTTAATTAGCATTAAAATCAGTATTACCAATAATATAATTCCTCCGAATGGCCCTACTACTAGCGGGCCGGATTTAGTCGCCTCTTACGACATCCATCAAGCGTGGTATTGGGGTAAATATTCTAAGCCGCCCCAATACGGCAATTCTTCACCTTTATATCAACTCATTTCATCTTCTTTATAATGCTTAAAATCGATGTGCATCAATAACTTAATTTTCCTGATTATTTTAAATAAAATATATTTGTAATAAATATTATAAGTATGTCTCCAGATTTCCTAAATGTAGATTAAACGGATCCTTAACTGTAGATGAGCTCAACAATTCATTTAATTTTCTTTGCAAATTTTCTCAAACTCAATCATTTTCATTAGAACAAGACGCGTTAAATAAAAATAATAGGATTTCTAGTAAAAGCGTTCTTCAATCTCTATGTCCATTCTTAGACCAGCATGGTGTTATGCGTGTCGGTGGTCGACTCGATAACTCCAATTATGACTATGACAAAAGGCACCCTATTATTTTACATGCTAAACACCGCTTGTGTATTCTATTATTTCGCTATGAGCATAATAGACAGATGCATGCAGGACCGCAGCTTTTATTATATACAATACGCGGCTATGTATGGCCAATAGGCGGTAGAATTCTTGCACGGCAGACGTCGCGTGGTTGTGTACGGTGTAAGCGCCTCTATGGAAGAACGGTAACGCCTATGATGGGCCATCTTCCACAAGAACGTACGACACCGGCGTTTCCCTTTCAAACTGTAGGATTGGACTTCGGTGGTCCATTTTTAATTTTAAACAGAAAGGGTCGTGGCGCAAGAACTTCGAAGTGCTATCTGTGTCTTTTTATTTGTTTTAGGTACAAGTGTGTTCATTTAGAAGCGGTCAATGAGCTCACTAAGGATGCGTTCATGATGACTTTACGTAGGTTTATTGCGCGGCGTGGTAAACCATCGCAAATATTTTGCGATAACGGTCGTAACTTGTCGCGGCCGCTAAGGAACTAAAATTTTTCTTTGACAAAAATTCAAGTAGCTTGTCTGACTTTGCTACAAACGAAAATATTAAATTTAGATTTATACCGTCTTACGCCGATTACCGATTTACCGATTTACGCCGTCTATATGGGTGGTTTTTTGAGAGGCCGGTATCAAGTCAGCCAAGCATCATATTAAACGTGTCCTAGGCAATTCATATTTTACTTACGAGGAGTTGTCTACTTTGTTCGCACAGGTGGAGGCTATACTTAATAGCCGCCCCTTGTGTCCTATCTCTTCCTCTCCTCACGATCTCCAATCTCTTACGCCAGGGCACTTTCTGATCGGTCGGCCGCTCACCTCACTGCCTGACCCGGATCTTCACGAGGAGCATCCTGCCCGCCTGCAGCGCTACGCTCGGATTGAACAGGCTCGTCAGCATTTTTGGAGGCGCTGGCAGAACGAGTACGTCAGCGAGCTGCAGCAGCGGAACAAATGGCGCTCAAATCAATTCAACACGCTCAAGGAAGGAGACCTTGTACTACTGCAGGACGACAACGCTCCACCTCTTCACTGGCGTATGGGGCGCGTACTGAAACTACACCCTGGAGTTGACGGCGTAGCTAGAGTCGCCGACATCACCACAAGGAGAGGGGCCGTGCGAAGAGCACTTACAAGGCTTTGCCGATTGCTTCAAGAGTCTACTGTAACACCAGGAGGTGTTCCAGGGGGGGAGGTTATGTTCGCGCCTGATAGTTGACACTGAGCAAGATCGAGATGCGTGTTGCTCTTTTCTTTGGCGAAGGCATTACGTGTGACGTTGGCCCACGTCATACCAACGGACTGGACCGCACTGGTCACTCATTCGTTCATTTTTATTGCCCCTCGACCGCGGTGCGTGCGCGTGCGTACCAGTGCGTGATCCGCTTTCAATCCTTGCTTAAATTTATGATATTTTTTCTAATTATTATATTGTAAATCCGCAAGTCATTAAAGGATTGTAAGAAAGTGGCAAACCTTTCTTTTATTTAACAAAAGAACAGTAATCCGCGAGCTGTCGCGCCGTACGCACGGACGACTGTTGCACATTCGAGATACTTACCCACAAATAACGATAAAATGCAAAAGTGCGATATATGTGAAAAAACAATAACAAAAAAGTGCCCTGGACTGGAGTGCAGTAAATGTAGTAAATGCGTGCATGCTAATCAAACATGCTCTGGTCTTACATCAAAACAACTATCTGCTTTACGAAACGCAGACAATCTGGACTGGACTTGCGAAGAATGTCACCGTGAATCACCTCGTCGTAAATCTTTCATCATCCCGGAGGAGGAGGAAGAGGAGGAAGAAGCTACCGGTGCCCGACTAGACCAAAACTTTAACACGAGTAAGCTGATTCGAGACATTTCCTTTGAAGTTAAGAAAGCCATTAAAGTAGAAATAGCGTCTTTGAATGAAGATTTGACCTCTGCTTTTAAGAAAATGGACGATATCATTAACACCCTTGAGATATATAGCAACAAAATTAAAGAACTAGAAAAGAAAAATATTAACTTAAATAATCAGCATACCCACATGGAGCTTAAAATAAGTGCCCTAGAACAACACATTCAAAATATTGAACAAAAGCAGCTGAATAACATATTGGAAATTGCTGGGATCCCAGAGACAGAAGAAGAGAATTTAGAATTAATTTCAAGCAAGATAGCGGCGAAATTAAAGATGGATAAGAAACAAGTTACAGTTACAAAAAGACATAAAAATCGAGAGGGTAAGGAGGGAATAATACACATCGAATTAAAGCAGGAAGAGCAGGTCGATCAGTGGATTCGTGCAACGCGTAAAGAAGAGATTATCGTTGAGGAGCTGATTTCTAACGCTAACCCATCTTTAGCAAAATCAAGAGTGATGGTAAGAAGAGCTTTAACTAAGGCGAACAAAACATTACTTTGGCAAGCAAAACAAAAATTAAAGGAGACACACAAATACATATGGTTTCAAGCAGGAAGGGTGCTGGCTCGGAAGAATGATGGAGAAAAACCAATAGTCCTTCGAAACGTGGAAGACGTGGATAAATTATCTGTACAAACTCATTATAATCGATAGCAGCGCTGCCATTGGGCGAAACAGTTACGTCATTAGATATAACAGAAATTATAGATTCACCTCATATTAACGACTTTAGTACTTATTTACCTAAAAATAATTACTCTAACTTGAATATTGTACACTTAAATATAAGATCTATAACTAAAAATTTTGGTCAAATACTGCAAATTTTAAACTCATCACAGATTGTAATTGATGTCTTAATTTTATCCGAAGTTGGCATTT
The DNA here is from genome assembly GCA_963932265.1 of Thymelicus lineola. Lineage (NCBI taxonomy): Eukaryota > Metazoa > Arthropoda > Insecta > Lepidoptera > Hesperiidae > Thymelicus > Thymelicus lineola. The sequence goes on along the minus strand of CAWVQL010000273.1, from coordinate 23,928 downwards.
CTGAAAATGTAAAACAAGTGTATGAAATAACCGGTTACAATATGTGCAGTGTACTTCGAGAGAACCGGAAAGGTGGCGGCATTATGTTATACACTAAGAATATTCATAATTTTCAAATATTAAATGAACTGACTTTAAAACACAGTGAATCATTAATAGGAGTATTAACTACCTGTCATCACTACACGGCACATATCTGCGCGTTGTATAGGCCACCGGATAAAAGCAAATTCCTATTTATTCAAGAGCTAAAAGAATTACTTTGTAAAGACGTATTCCAAAATAGTGATTTTTACTTACTAGGTGATATAAATATCGACTTAAAGTCATGTGATAACATACGTGATTATTTCATTAACAGTTTAGCCGAGTGCGGACTAACGAGCGCGATATCTGATTATACAAGAATCGAAAAACGTAAGGAAAATATTACGCGCAGCTGTATAGATCATATTTTTGCAAGATCGCGCACGTTAGACATGTACTCGGCGGCGCTCGGAACTGTTATAGCGGATCATCGCATGACCGTCCTCTCCTGCACAGGCATTGAAGACGTAAATAATATACAGGCTGATGTTAAATGTTATGAAAAAATTAATTATAATAAATTGAAGCAACTCATTTACAATATAGATTGGAACTCAGTAAACCATATAGAATGTCCCATCGAGATATATAATTTTATTAAAAATACTTTTAATTCTTGTTACAGTCAGGCCAAAGACACTATAATTATTAATGAAACTAGCAAAAGAAATAAAGACTTATGGATATGCGATAAAATTAACAAAATGTGCTTAAAAAGAGATGAGTTATACACACAATGGAAAAAGGATGTAAGCAATAATATAGTCAGGTTAGAATTTAATAAATATAGAAATAAAACACAAAAATTTATAGAAAACTGCAGGAATAGATATTATAATAAATTGATTAATGTCAATAAAGGAAATCCAAAACAATTATGGGATATATTAAACAAACTTTCTGGCCGCGTATGTAAATCTGTCGATGAAGCTATAATGAATGCATTCAGGAAAAATAATTTTACGGCAAAAAACTTAGCCGATAACTTTGCTAGAGAATTTAATGAAAACATTAAAAAAATCTTACCTACATGCGAAAAGCCCTTACTTAAAGAGTCTGATTATATATCTGCTGAAAATAAGTCAATTTTATTTAAAAAAGCTACAAATTCTGATATTAAAAATATCATAAATAGTCTTAATATACGTAAATCTGCAGGAATAGATGGTATAAGGTGCGTTGATATAAAATCATTCAGTGATAAAGTAATAAACGCTATAGTGAAGTTGATAAATGTTAGTATAAAAGCCGGAATATATCCACAGGAGCTGAAAACGGGTATTGTTCGCCCTATATACAAATCAGGTTCACACAGTTCTTATGAGAATTATAGACCCATCACAATACTTCCAATAATAGACAAAATAATTGAAAAATATGTGTCTAAACAAATCCACAATTTTTATACCAATAATGAAATACTTTCTAAAGCCCAATTTGGATTTCAACCAAAGAAATCAACAACTGACCTGCTTTCAAAATTCACAGAACTAATAAACCAACATCTTAATGATAAAAAACATGTAATTTTGATATTTATAGATTTTAGCAGAGCATTTGATACCTTAAGGCACAATATCCTAATTGAGAATTTAAAAAATACCGGAATCCGAGGACCCATACTAAATTGGTGTGAAAATTATTTAAGTGATAGGAAATATCGAGTTAAAATAGAAAACGAATACAGCGAGGAAGTAAATGTCACAACCGGAACAGCCCAAGGATCGGTGCTAGGGCCACTCCATTATCTGGCATATGTTAATGATATGGAAAAGCTAGTAACTGAATGCACTATTTTCCAATACGCAGATGATACATGCCTAGTTTCAGCAGACAAGGATGCTCAAAAAGCGGCTATGCGCATACAAGACGATTTTATAAGAGTATGCAAGTGGGCCCATGATGTGGGGCTTGTAATTAACACCAGTAAAACCAAAACTATGCACGTTCGCTCTAATTATTTAACTAATTACAATATCCCTATCAATATAGTTGCTCATGAACATGAATGCCTGCACAATGCATGTAAACAAAGCTGCAAATGTAAACCGCTGGAACAAGTTTCTACGTATAAATATCTTGGTGTATTCGTGGATGACAGATTTAATTGGAGATATCACATAAGCCACATAGGTGATAAACTGAGAGCTATGTTAGCGAAGTTTGCGATTATAAAATACAAGATACCATATAAGATCCTCTTGAATCTGTATAAAGCGTTGGCTGAATCGTTAATTTCCTATGGCATCACTAGTTACGGTAGAACTTTTAAAACTTATCTAGATAAAATATATAATTTACAATTAAGAATATTAAAACTGATAATACCTAGAAAAATAAAAAACTCGATACGCAATAGCGAAAATCTAATAGGGATATTTAAATATTGTAAAATACTACCAATACATATGAAAGTTGAAATGCAAATATTAATGGAACAATATAATAATAAAGAGATACAAAATAAAATATCATATGGCAATAAAATAACCAGGAAAGTAACACACCATAAATTGCATGTGCCTATTATGTGTAATTATTATGGAAAACGTACAAATAAATTTATAATACCGTATCTTATGAACAAAATAGATCATAACGTTATAAGAAGTATCAATGAACATAATTACAAGAGCAAATTTAGGAGTATATATATGAATATTCTAGAACATAGTACAGATTAAATATATATGTATATATACACATACATAATACATACATAAATTTAGGTACATATGTAATATAGGTATACATTAATTACTAATAATAAAGAATAAATATATATTTAATATTATAAAATAAATATGTAACACTATACGCTATACTTAATTTATAAATATTTACATTTATTTATGCATCCGGTCCAGTACTTTTTGATTTTATCCATTACAAACTAAATATAAACAAACAAATACAAAATTTCATAGTTAATTATGATATATAAACATAATATTTAATTATATACATAATCATATTATAAAATCTATAAAATAAAATAAAAACATGATATTTAGGTAGTTAAACAAACAGTAATTAATAAACAAACTAATTTAATCAACCTGTATTTATAAACGCCTTTTATGCATCGATCTAACCGGCCACTTTTTTCATAGGTTGAGATTGCGACGGGCAAGCTATGACTCGCATTATTTGCAATCTACCTACAATAAATTTTATTGTGTTGTAAACAATGTGATGTTATTAATACGATGTACTTTATTTTGATATTTGTATTGGTTATGTTATGTACAGCTCAAAGATTTCTCAGTATCCGGGACAAACCTTGTTTTGTGGTTTTTACGGATATTTCTAACAATTTTCTGTAATATTACTTTTGTCTTTGATAATAAATAAAAAAAAAAAAAAAAAAAAAATGTAAAATCTGGCTTTCTGGCACTTCTTCTCCATATAAACTTAAACTTTAATATATCATTTCAGAGAACTTGCGTGCATTATTATTTGAATGGAGGCAAAGATTTCCCTTCATTCTATTTTAAGAATGAATCCGTGACTTATAACATAAATTAGATTTATATATTATATTATACGGGTCATATTTATATATACAACATGTTCTTAAATATCTAGTTTCATGTATACATCGTAATCACTAAGCCAATTTGCTGTTGCTGCTAGAATGGCAGGTCAATATACATGTCGGAGATCATAAAATGGAACGACAAGCCGAGCCAGGCTTACGTGTATTCGGATTGTGAAGATGGCAACACTATGCGAATTAACTACTGTCATCGTTGAAGTAAGACTGTAAGAGTGAAACGTCATTGTCAATCTGGCTGAACGTCAAACGAGCAGTCATCGTGTGGCAACCATCAACTGGACATCACAGGAGAACCAAGGAAAGCTTATTAACTTGCCAGCGACGAACGAATATTCTGGACGCCTAGACAAGAACGTAGTTACTTGAAGACGGAACGCGACGTGTGAATTGTATGGTGATATCAGATTGACGAGTAACAGGATCAGACGATTATGCGAGGCATTGGGGTGGCTGTAAGGGGTGATGGGAGGCCACTGGGCCGTCGTGCCCTATTATTTGTTGGCTGTTACTCGGATAATTGAAGACAATCAGTTCTAATGGCGTGTTTAATTATGACCAGTGTAAAACCTGTGTTAAATGAGTTTCTGACTAAAGTGATGTAAACGCCCACTGTTGTTATTATTTCCCGAACCACCACCCAAGCAGGCTTTATCTCCGTTATCAGAAGTGGGATGTAGCTCAAGCCCCAAGAAAAGGCTATCTGACAATACCTACTGCAATACCTACGGACCGGCAAACTAGACCCTGACGTTGGTTTGCAAAACATTACGAAAAGTTTTACGAAGAAGTACATCAGCGAGTGTAACATCGATAAGTGAGTTTTATTATTGAAAACACGACGAAACAATTCGAGAAAACTAATGAAGGTATTTGAGAATGGACACGAATGAAACTTGACGAGAATAATTGCACGATGGAATACCTACAGTAGCCCCAGTAAGAAAGAACTTCAGCAAGTTCCGTGACCAAGACAAAGTTATTCACCGGTTCTCAAATCTCGTAAGGAATCTGAATATCTGCTGTGTGTGTAAGTGTACACAAGTGTTGTAATAAGTTCATACAAGCTTGCATCATTGTACCCGGGAAGCGGATATAAGTCCACTGAGGGACTTGACGAGGGCTGACTGTGCCACCACTGCTGAAAATCAGGTGAACTGTATTGTTTTATGTTGGATGAATGTCTTGAAATATTAAGGACACAATAGTTTGTGTATCCATGTACCTAATATGTTTTGGTTACTTACAATATGATTTAAAGAAAGTCTATAGTATGGTACTGTTTTGAGATCATATTTAAGATTGACACATACAACAAATAATAAAAGCTAAGATAAAAGATTGAGACCAAATTAGGTAGCTAAGTACCTACTTATTGTTAATTTGAAAAAGTGAATTGATTATTTAGTTAGTTATTATCCTTAAAAGTTTACTATAGACAGCTGACAGGCTATGCTATTTTATGTTACCTTAACTTGGGTTATGGTGCCAGGATAACTAAAGGAAACTTGTAGTAACAAGAACAGTAGTCTTGTGATATAGTTACAGTTCTGTGGTTTTAAAATCTTCCCAAAGAAACAGTACAGAATGGAAATATAGACTAACTAGCTTAACTACTTGCTATCTGCATAGTTAATAGTCATGACTATTACAAGCGATTATGCTTCATTATGATTGCTTCATTTGTGAAACCAATGAGACAGTGGCAATAACGGCTGACGGTGGTTCGGATGATATTGAAATGAATTGGTTGCAATGAGAAACGTAACGACAGTAAACGCGAGTAAATGAGAACCGTGGAATTTTACAAAGAAAATATGTGAACCTACCCTCAGATATTCACCTCACGCAAGATGTCGATATTGAGTCGAGAAGCAATTATGATGGAAGTGAATAGTGGAACAGAGTACGTTACTACGAGTATTTGAACACAGAACACGAGGACGTGTTCAGTTTGTCAGAGATGGCCGAGGGAGTAATAGCAACCACGACAGCAAACCAAATCAACAAACAAAAAAAAAATTTCATAAGACGTGTCTTTGAGGGAAAAGTACTATCTTTTCATTCGGATTGCAAGAATCCGCATTTCAGGTTTTTCAGATATGATGTTACAAATGGTGGACGGCAAGCATGTAAAATAAGGATTCCAAATTTCGAATACAAAGGATCGGAAAAATGTGATTAAGGTTTGAGGTTATAAGACAGCGATTTGGTATGGCATATTTTTTCATTATTCTTAACAAGATTGGATAATTCGATAGTGTTTTTGTGTAGTAGGTATACACTCGAAGTCAAGCAGTGTAAATGGTGCCGTCATCTTGAACTGTCAAAACACCTGACAGAATTTTCAGAGTTATGATTTCAGATAAGATTTTGTAAATTTTATTTTGTGTAAGAATGTTGTGCTTCGAAATCCTGGAACATGCAAGGATTTCCTTAAAATAAGATTGATTAGAAAGAACTGGTTAGAATGGTGGTTTGCGTAAACTACAAATCGTTTCGTCGTATTGGTGCTTGATTCAACGAAGTATTATAAAGTCATTGTACAGTATCTTTCAACGTAATTATGATTAACAAAGATATTCAAAGTCAGTGCAAGTTTTGTGACACCAGAAGCGTTCTGTAAATGATATCAAGAATATTCAATTTTCAAACATCTTGATATTCTTTAATTATCGTCTGCCCTCAGTTCAGAAAAATAACAATTAGACATTTCGTGTTTTTGTCTTTTGTTTTTTGTGTGTGTTTCAGATAAACTAAGTGATGATGACAGTTGTATGGACATGCAACCTGTGAATATCTGAACGGTGACTAGAAATTACATCAGTGCGAGATAACAAAGTCTGCATTTAATCTTGTTGATACTTGATAGTGACGGGAGCGCATCGCGGCTACTTGTACCGTGGCTTACGATGAGCATCGTCGGTGATTGTATGGCGACATGATATAACAGGTGATCTGTATTGATACTTTTGTAGCTAATTTTGATTACTGCTCACTGACAGTAATTGTTCCTAGTTGAGTTTGTGCTGATATTACGTAATGTCAACATATGACATTTGATGGTTACTTGAGTTTGTGTACTTGACGATTTTTGGTAATGAAGGCCACAGAGAGAATTTGGTGAGCGAAGTGAGCGAAAAAATAACCTTTTTGTTATTTAAAAGTGACATGCAAAGATAATAATTCCTTTACTGATTTGTTGAACTGTTTTTGAGAATCTTTAAGACAGACGGGATAACACACTAAGAATTTCGTAAAATGTTCAGAGCAAGTGAACCGATTGTTGATTGTTTTTGATGAGTAGTAAGTAGTATGCAAGTCGCTCAGATAGCATGCAACTCCAGTCATTCGTAGGCGTAGGCGTAAGAACGGGCACTAGATATCCCGCCGCAGTGCGGCCACGACTGTGAGTGGCGTGCGTTTGGCTTGGAGTTGTAAGCAGTCGCTGTTGGAACTTCCGGAGGGAGGAAGTGAGTTGTTGTTGTTGTGATGTCGAACTGGGTACCGGATGGAGGTCACCCAAAGTACTGCCAGGTGGGCAGTATTGGTTATGTGAAGTATTGGGAGGTAGCCCACTTGATTGATGATGATGATGTATTGGGAGGTAGCCCACTTGATTGATGATGATGATGATGATGATGATCAGAGTATTGCATACAAACTGCTGACTTATCTTTGAGTGCCATGAAGCCTTTTAGTTGTAAAGTTAAATCGTGTTATCAGATTGTAGTTCTTGGTATTATCCCGTTCTGGCTGCTACATGTGTTTTCATTATGAAGCCTTGAGGCTTGAGGTCAGGGAGGCCGAGTGGGAAACTTTTACTTTGCGAAGGTTATGTCTTTTCCAGATGGTCCCCTGCTGCCTCACCGAGGACGGTGAGATTGTCACGATGGCCGTGTCGGAGATCATAAAATGGAACGACAAGCCGAGCCAGGCTTACGTGTATTCGGATTGTGAAGATGGCAACACTATGCGAATTAACTACTGTCATCGTTGAAGTAAGACTGTAAGAGTGAAACGTCATTGTCAATCTGGCTGAACGTCAAACGAGCAGTCATCGTGTGGCAACCATCAACTGGACATCACAGGAGAACCAAGGAAAGCTTATTAACTTGCCAGCGACGAACGAATATTCTGGACGCCTAGACAAGAACGTAGTTACTTGAAGACGGAACGCGACGTGTGAATTGTATGGTGATATCAGATTGACGAGTAACAGGATCAGACGATTATGCGAGGCATTGGGGTGGCTGTAAGGGGTGATGGGAGGCCACTGGGCCGTCGTGCCCTATTATTTGTTGGCTGTTACTCGGATAATTGAAGACAATCAGTTCTAATGGCGTGTTTAATTATGACCAGTGTAAAACCTGTGTTAAATGAGTTTCTGACTAAAGTGATGTAAACGCCCACTGTTGTTATTATTTCCCGAACCACCACCCAAGCAGGCTTTATCTCCGTTATACATATAATTTGACGTCTAATATTTTAACTGTATACTCTGTGTAATATTATGTATGTTGCAGTTCAGGAGCGTGGTGGTGTACTCTAGGCCTCCTCAAGAGGAGAGACCCATGGCCATTAATGGGTAGAAACCAGCCAGTTAAGTCTAAAATTTAACTCTACATGAGACATCAGCTATTGTTTAACTAGTAACCACCCTCGCTTCCTTTGGAAAAAATCTTTGCATTAAAAATAAAAAAAATATATGCTTTTTCAAATATATTCCAAGAATATATCACTAACAGTTATACAGCATTAATAAAAATAAGCTTAAATACTGTTATATTTAATTTGTAACTTTTAAAATTTAAGGATAACCAGATAAATGTATAGACTTTAAATAAATTAAGACAGAGGGAGTAAGTTTACAAGAGGTAATAAAAACATTTCTTATTCGTTATCATAATCTAAGTACCTAACATGTGAAACAATTTATTCAATTTTGAATTTAATCACACATGACGCTTTCATGACCAGTTTCCACATTATATGTAGTATCTTCGCCAAAGCAAACACAATAGTCAAAAACGTGATAAGTATCACGCAAACAAGTTTCAATTCGTAGTATTCTACCCACGACATATTGGCAGCAGGTGCCCGTAGATGTTTCGCCCCACGATGACGTAACAGATACTCGATCCACCAAATTGCACGTTCCAGAGGCGCTTGAGGCTGATCGTACATTTTCCTGCGTAACTGTTCCATGTTCTTTCGATAACTGTAATAAAAAGTTATTTTGTTTATCTTTGAACTATCAGTTTCATGAGACTAAGCTTAAATTTCAATTTAGTATTGAACCACCAAAACTCTAGAAGCTTGGTATTTATGTAAATTAATAACAAAAACATGAGCTATATGATGGTACGACACACTACACGTGTAGTCAAAAACGCCACCGATGTAGCTAATAGAGCAAATAAAAAATTGAAAGTACTGGCTCTACAGTTGACAAAAAGTGCGAGTAGGGCAAAGAATTTAGCGCGCTCACTTCGCACTTAGACCTCAGACCTTAATGCAAGTGAGCCCACAATATGTCAACAAGTGCATCCACATACTGCGACTATAGTATTATAATTCTCAGGTACCTCAATAAATTAATAAATAAACTTTAACTTATAAAAAAATCATATTTACCTCTGCAATTTGTATTATAATGGATACTAACCTTTCACCATTTATTACAGTGTTAATAGCTTCTCGCAAAGTGACTTCTGAAAAATTTTCCAACTCAACTTTCATTCCTATCTTAAAATAATTATATTTCTCCACATTAAACCATTGGTCTGCAAACATTGGTATTCCTATAAGGGGTACTCCAGCAATTATAGCTTCATCTGTTGACTGTAGTCCTCCTTGAGTGATAAATAATTTGATTTTTGGATGTCCTGCAGACACAGTTTTCAGATGTTCAGGCATAAATCCATTTATTTGATTTAAAGAAGTAAAATTCATTCATTCATCAATCAGAATAATTAAACATCATAACTTACTAAGCAGGTCTGACTGTGGTAGCCATTTTGAAATTTTAATATTTTTTGCATCTTCGGGAGGTTCTTGATCCCATTTCCATAAGACATCGTAAGATAAATTTTTGAACACATTTATGAATTTTTGTCTATCATTTGGCGTAATTTTAGAAGTTTTTATGGATGTCCCAAAGCTCACGTATATAACACCATTTTTTGAAGAGTCCAAATAAGAATTAATGTCCTGAAAATAAGGTGACAGTTTAAATTAGTCATATTATTTTTTATTTAATTCATACAAACCTTGAACATGAGCCTTGTTGCGATGAGCTTACTTCTATTTGCAGTGAATGGATATACAGTATTCACTGTCTTTTTGTGATATGAGCTCCCATAAGTGGACTTCGCGTTTAGCGACTATTGGTATAAAAATAAACAATTAAGAAAATAAAGCATACTTACTTGTGGTAATTCTTTTTGTGGTTTTAAGTGCATTCCACCAATATATACAAGTCCTGGTGGTGCAGGCATGTTCCCTATCCACATTGGGTTGACGTTCAAGAACAACATATCTACATTATTACGTAACTCATCAAGAGTAGGAGCCTCAGCGCCAAAATGTTTTTTGATGATTTTATTTAAATTGTTAACAACAATTAATTTTAACATTATAAACCATAATTGTGTATGCAACTCTTTCACTTTTTCCCAAAGATTTAAATTATATATCCTTTTACGAAACACCGTTGGGTACAAAAAAGGATGCGTTGGAGCACCGATTCCTTCCAGATTATACATGAATGCTCCAAATGAACTAATTTGAACTAAAGGTGCATTAAAGCTATAAGAAAGAATTAATCCTGGTATATAGCAAGCCTCTGCGAGTATCAAATCAAAATAATTTATGTCCCTTTTTAATATACTTTGTACTTCGGGTATTAAAATTTGTTGTTCAAACAGTATTGTGAATATGTCAGCAAAACGATACACTTTATTGATTAAACTGCGATTCTCGTTTGTCGCTTCGGTCATCAATTGATCCCATATAAGATAAGATACATTGTGAATATTAATTTCTGTTAGATTTTCTGGAGTATTTTCCTTCGTAAAAAAAGGATCTGTTGTTATCACAGTTAATTCATGACCTCTTTTGAGAAGTTCGTTCGTTAGTGGGTAAAACGTCATTTGGTGACTTATTAACGGCATCGGATAAAACGCTAATATTTTTGCTGTGTCTCCTTCAACTATAACACTAGATAATAGTGTTAATATACTCAAATATTTACTGTGGAACATTTTTCTTATCAATATATTAAATCTCAGTTACTAAAAAATATTTTCTTAATATCAGATTCCACTACTGAGTTTGAAGGTTTTATTTGTTTATATACTGAAACAGATAATATTAATTTTAATTACTTCTAAAGATAATTGATTATAAAAAAAGGATTTAAGAATCAAATGAAGATGATGGCAATATTATTGGTAGTATGTTGTGAGTATGCAATTTTGTAATGATAGCATTATTGAGACCGATTACGCATAACTATTTGATCCCTGCCAAAGTTTACAATTAGTGCTTGTCTTATTATGGTGAACGCACATTTATCGGCATCGTCCACACCGTCCGCATCGCATTTGTATGAAATCATATGAGAGCTCGATGCGGATGACATATGCGTCGGCATATGTCATCCGCACTGTCCGCACGCATTTCTGAAAATGCGGAAGGTATACGAAATGCCGATAGTGTTGCCATGCCACGATGCTTTTGACAACGCATTAGGAGAAACGTTTCATAGTAAACTAATCCTGTGAGGAGATCTCGCCTTCATGTTTATGCTTATACATACATCATTGTTTTCGGACATTCGACAATAATACACATATAATGGCCAATACTTGACGATTGATAGCAAACTATACCTATACACGGAAATAAATTGACACAGAACTTTTGAACAGGATTGAGGATTGAACATGATTTTTTTCCCACTAGTACTGTCAACAGGACATTAAACTTGACACAGACTTAAACAGGACTGTAAACGAATGACATTGCACCGTTTTACACTACAGGTTGGGAAAAACTGCAAAAATTGTTGGCAATACTAAGCGTACGGTGAATCCGGACATAATGTGCGAGGCTATCGGTATACGGAGCGTCCGGTGTGGACGATGCCGATATATGTGCGTTCACCATTAGAGTGCGCAACATTTGATAGAATAACATAAGTACTATCGATCATATTTTGACCTAATGCCACTTGATATACTTTTTTAGTAACGATCAAATGATATAGTGATTAATTGATATAATTTCATATTTTCTATATCTATGGTCTAATGGACAGCCATAAAACCATGTCTGCAGCTTTCTTACTGCATTTAAGGGTGTGTAACGTTTGAAGATTAGATTATTTGAAAATTAGATTAAATCAAAAATTAGGTCAAATGAACGTTATATAATATAAATGTTTTCGGAACATGAAATATATTTCATACAATAAATGAAATAAACGTTAGATCATATGAAATTAGGTTATTTGTTATTATAGCATAATTATGTAAGAAAATAATATCACATGAACGTTAGTTCAAGTCATATTATAATATAATATATGTTATTATACTAATTATTACACACCCAAAACAAACTTGTTTTAAATTTATTACGCAAACAAGTTTCCCTACAAGTTTAGCGGTTTCCAACTGAAAAATATGTATTTTGTTTCATATGAAATTTACTATTTGACTTTGGCAATTAAATATAAATAAACTCGAAAAAAATAAGTGTGTTTGAGATTAGCTTCATAGTTGAAAGGGTCAGTAATTATATTATAAGTTATGTAGTGAGATTCAAGTACTGTCGAGAATCTAAAGACCGATTTCTGATGCCTTGAAGAACTTTTAGATACTTCAAAGGTACTTCAAAGGAGGTGTTAGCTGTCGTAAAAATGGCATACATATCATTGAATGAGTTGTGATGAAAACTGGTTGTATAACTACAGAAATTATTATGTCTACTCGTCTAATACATTTCAGAAACCAAACCAACTAAACGATAACACTTTATTTAAGGAACGACAGTTAAAACATTCGCTGTTATAACTCTAGCTAAGGAATATTTCAAAGCTATTTCTGAACGCACGTTTATCTCTGCCTCGGCAAGGTTGATTGCCGTTTCTTATCTAAATTGCGTTCACTCAGCCTCTTCCTGTACCCCTGTACCCTATACTTGACGGCTGAAAATTTTGAATGTTTGTACCAGTGTGGTTGCTTTATCAAGGAATGTCGGGAATCTTTTTCTTCGTGTTTTGGCCTTCGTAATTTTTGGTGTGTTTTGTCTGCTATCTCTTTTATTCTCGGTATTCCTTCCTTGTCGTCATTACTTACTACTAATTTCTTAACCTTCACTGTATTTTTCCTACAGTTCATTAGAACTTATTCGCTTTTTTATCCGACTTCTAGAAACGTTTATGTTTTTCGTCCGTATCTTGTATGTATGTATGCGTGTAATATTCTTTATTACTTCCTATCTTTCGAACCGCTCAACGGACTTATATAATTATGATATCGTTAGATTTGTCTTGATAATCCAAGTATTTTTAGATAAGTGAAATGAAAAAAAAAATATGGTGGCTGTGAAAAGCCGTTGTTTGAAGTATCAAAAAATAAAAATAAATCGAATAATGCAATATGGGTATCAAATTAAAGAACTCATCATAAGGATTTCAAAAAGGTATATCATGATGAGTTTTTTGATAGCAGGCAGGTTTTTTTTAATTTCTAAATTTATACCAGTTTCCCTATTATAAATCATCAGTTCTAACACATTCGGGTCTGATGTTATTTTTAATCCAGATAATTATAATATAGCTAGAATTTACTACGGTTAATGATATTAATAAAAAAGGTAATTTAGTGACAAGAAATTGTAATTTTTTGGATGTGAAGCTTTGAGAGTAAAGTATCGATAATAAAAGTCTGTCTGTCACGTTATTTTTTGCTACGATAAGTTGGGGCACAAATGATCTGCTTATGGAATTTGGCTTAATGGCTGCTTATAAAATTTTTCGGCAATGTTTAATATTGAATACCTAGAAGAAATCTATCTTACTTTGTGAGATCTATGATTGGATTTTTTTGTGTTGGACATATTAGTTTTTTTAGACTAGATATCTATACAATATCCTTTCAAAATAATTGGGTCTGGGTGTAATTCGTATTGTTCAAAATAGTATGAAATATAGAGTATAAAATCTCCTCCGAGACCTCCTCCGGAGGAGGTCTGTGTGTATAGAAAATTCTATTTGAAAACATGTCGGATGAAAGGGGCAAAGAACTATGTTCATATTCCTTACAATTAAATAAAACTAGACGGAAAATCAAGGTGTATTTTACTTTGTGTTTTTAGTCTAAAATGTGTAGACCTCCGTACCACCTTTGGACCGCCTTCCTACCGCCTCTATACCGCACCGCTTTCGGTCTCGTGCTGCATCAAGTCCACTGCAAACTTGACAAGTAAACTTGATCGTGTATGGTCAGCTGAAAACGCAAAGCTGTTTCCAATAGACTTAATCTGTTTACCCATCTAGTGTATAAAACCTTAAAACAACAAAAGTAGCAGTTGGACTAATGCTTCAAAAAACTTTTAATTTTCCTACTTTAAAAAACTATCACAGATTCTTATGAAAGCTTTGCACTCTCTTGAATAAAGCCCGGTATGAAATGGCAAGAAAACAATGGTAACCGAGCATAAAAGCGGACCCCGATCTCCATTGCCCTATATAAGACGCATTTCCCTAATTACTGGGTTTTAGTTTCTGCATGCTCGATGGATTTGTCATTAGCTGTCAGTCAGTAATAAAAACTACTCATTTCAACGAACGATCCCCAGAACGGAAGACCTGGATTCGGAATATACCTTTATTTTTTATTTATTTATTATTTAACTTTATCTTAGTTTGATCTGTTGATCTGATGTTTATTGCTTTAACTCAAAAACTACAGAACGGATTTTGATTCAGCAGACTATAATCTGGAGTAGGATATAAGGTACTTATACTCAAGTCAAACTCGGTTCGGACTTGATGTAAACATTGTGTCTGATAACGTTGCATAGCAACCACAAACAAACAGGCGTATGAAACTTTTTGTTGTAATGTCAGTAACTTGTTATTTTTGTTTGCTTTATTTTGTTTGTGTTTTTTTAATAAATCAAGTGCCTTCTTAATGAAAAATGCATTAAAATAAATACATAAATAGTGACTTCACTTGAAACCTTACTTTACACAATTATCGCTATACGGTTTGGGTAGTCATTTCTATTTATACACATAGACCAAAACATTATATTTTGTTAAAAGGTTCCAAATTGCTCCTCTTAATTAAGGATGCGGGAGCAAGAATTGTTTATTGATGAAAGTGTAATAAGATGTTGGTTTTTACCTCGTTTTCTCTTAGTGTGTTGTTGTTATAGTTCAATAGTGAGTTAATTTAGATGTCACAAATATCATAATTATTATTTAGTTCTATAATACTTATCTGGTGTACGAAACACAAATCAGTTTGTGAAAACCCTATAGAGGAATTTTAATGGTTTGTTTACATCGGGTCCGATTTGAATGTGAATGTAGTATAACTACTAACATTATTCCAGAGGCTAGTAATTTATAATAATTTGCTCACGGGCACTATTACAGAAGTGTCACATGAAACAACTTTGTTCGGCGGTTTACTGTAAGCGTCAGAGTTTTTAACATTTTAAACGTCTGGCAATAAATACTGCCCGTACTGTTTGGCAGTAGGAATTTCAAATTGCTTACAATATTCCCTACTACAATAAGTAAGAATCAGTCATCAGAGTGTAAGTAAAGTGAGTACAATTTTTACGTACCTACAAGAGCTTGTACCGGAGAATTGGCCCATTGGGTAAGCTAGCGGAGATATACTATACGTTTGTTGTAAACACTAAAACAACTCTATTGTATCTATCTCTGTAAGCCTGGCGGCCCTGGGCTCTTGCTCTATAGGATATTAACCTCTAACCGAACTCGGAAAGGACTCCCAAGTTTTCCACTAAATCAGCAACCTACGTCATGTATGGGTACAAACTGATTGGAATGTTAAAGTTATTTTATGGAATTAATTATAACAACTTTAACTAATTTACTATTCTCTTGACATTTTAGTAGATGAAATTAATTTTTAGTCGGTAGAGTATGTCATACAATTAAGTGCTCCGAAGCAATGACCACGTTGCTACCAAAATTATTTAGTGTGACGTTATCTTTACTTAGAGAATAATTTATTGTGATGTTTCAAATATGATAATTATCATGATTAATTTAATTGATGCCATCATCAGAATTAATTTGTTCAAAGTATTTGATTAAATCAGTTCTGTCCCCGCTAACTCATAGCTGCTTCCATATTAAATGGAAAAATATTGCACATTAACCATTAATTAATCAGTGGACACAATTTTATTTAAAAATTATTAATAACTTAACTACTACCCCTATTATAATGTGTTATCTTAGGAACCATCGTTTCTAAATTAAGATATAAAAAATATCGATAAAAAATTACAACTCGTTACCCCGCACTAGGATTTCCTGTGGCTACATCCATGAACCGAGAATAGGCATCTGTCACATAAATGCTTTGCCCTGGCCGGGAATCGAATGCGAACCTCTAACTTTGCAGGCAGTATTACTGCTTTGGTTAGCGAGTTGTCAACAAATTGTATTTAAACATGCCAATTCTGTGTATGTTTATCCTACCTGCCAAACGAGGGAATGCGGTATCGATTCCCCGTCAGACAGACAAATATTTTTGAATTAAGGTTGGGTTTAAATGGAAGGGTTTGTTTAAATTTAATTAATTAATAAGCTTAAAAGCCCTTACCCTTATTTGTTCAAAGTGACACTCACCGAAATATTTTATTAGCCATTCGGACCCATTTCGGATAAGTCCTGAAACGTTTTAAATCATAAACTAGGTAAAATCACGCTGTCGTGAATGTTGCTTTTATTGTTATTTCTATACATATAAATAAAATTTTAATGTCCGTCAGTGACTCTGACATAAATGCGTTTTCTCATGTGTTTTTAGTTATTTACACGATAATTAAACAAAAACATACTTTTTAAGATTTTTGTCTGTTTGTCTGTCTATTTGTCTTTCTGATTGCTTTAGCTAATATCTGGAACGGCTGAATCAGTTTTAATGGCACATCAACCTCCTCTGGTTATGAGGCAATTTAAAGGCTTTTTATCCCAGAATTCTCACGAGATCGGGACTTACGCGGGAAAAATTCCCACGCGAATGAAGTCACGGGCACAACTAGTTGTAAATACATTTTAAGCGATAACATTTTGTTTTAGATACTAAAATCGTGATCACGATCCTTTGATACAGTGGTTTTAATACGGTAATCGTGAATACGGCAATCGTGGATTTGATAAACGAAATATGCTTCAGTACTACTGAAGTACTACAAGTAGCTGGTGCTCGCGGACGAACCGCTAATTGGTTTTGAAGTAAAACTTCTATAGGCACGAATTGAGAATAACTCAGATTATTTTTGGACGGAAACGGATGGAAATAAGTCTTTGTAGTGTATAGTTTGTTGAATATCAAATGAAAACAATACCATAAACAAAATTGAAGTACAGATACATAATTCTATTAAGATTAAATTGTATCTGTGACAAGTCTATAGATTAAATAAGTATCACGGGGTAACAATAACGGTATTATTAACGGTAATTATAGCTTTACATTCGTCATTGTTAAGTATATTGTTAATAATATGAGTCAACTGTAATATGTATTACATTTATTAAAATTTTTTGGTTATACGTGTCACCAACGTCAAAGAAGTTTTTCTTCAATCGTGCGTAAAGATTACACGAACACACTTTTTGCACTTTTTGCACTAATGCATGTTTTATTAATTCAGGTAACAAAACTTTCCAATTTATATAACCTATTTTTCCTATAGAGCATGAAAGTCTGTATAAAATGTTATACTTCTAGGACTTATAGGCCGTGTATTGTTGCACGTTTTAAACATTAATTTGTAACTATATTTTTATGTATTTAATGTCCAATTTTAACTCATTACAAACTTAATTTTACAGTCAAAATCCACAGTTTACTCCATTAGGTACTAATGTTAAGGATTGACCTCAAATTGTCACTGAAAATAATTATAATCCTCTTAATGAAGCCATATCACCTGAAGGACCGGCTTTTGTCGCCTTTTATAATACCCTTGTATGGTGGTATGGGATTGGGGTCACCTTTTTTCACTACTATGGACATCAAAATTTCCGCATGAATAAAAGTTTGTAACGAAAATATTTCCACTGTAATTTTTTCCAGACTACTTTAATATATATTATGTTGTAAAATTTTGTGTGTTCGCCATTTTTTTATGAAAATGAAAAACTAACGAGCTGATGAGCGTATGCAATGTATAAGGCTAATGGCAACTGTGGTGACATGCCATTGATATTTTTCCTGCTTGGGCATCCGAGCGACGCGTCCTGGTCCAGTGGATCAGGGAAAATCTTTCCCCACCAGCGGTAGTAGCAGCAATGCTGGCGGAGAAAACTGCCTGGAAAGCGGTGGTCTCCTTCTGCGAAACCGTCATGGTGAAGAAGGAGTCCGCCGAGCGGGATCGGGAGAGAGTCAATCTGCACATAGAAGGCAACGGCGATAAGCGGTTTTAATGGGAAAGTCAGTACGCAGGGGAGGCACCAGTGCGTTCATGAGAGATCCCGAAGCCTCACCATATGCAGCGGACAGCTGACAAAGGTAATTTAGTGACAAGAAATTGTAATTTTTTGGATGTGAAGCTTTGAGAGTAAAGTATCGATAATAAAAGTCTGTCTGTCACGTTATTTTTTGCTACGATAAGTTGGGGCACAAATGATCTGCTTATGGAATTTGGCTTAATGGCTGCTTATAAAATTTTTCGGCAATGTTTAATATTGAATACCTAGAAGAAATCTATCTTACTTTGTGAGATCTATGATTGGATTTTTTTGTGTTGGACATATTAGTTTTTTTAGACTAGATATCTATACAATATCCTTTCAAAATAATTGGGTCTGGGTGTAATTCGTATTGTTCAAAATAGTATGAAATATAGAGTATAAAATCTCCTCCGAGACCTCCTCCGGAGGAGGTCTGTGTGTATAGAAAATTCTATTTGAAAACATGTCGGATGAAAGGGGCAAAGAACTATGTTCATATTCCTTACAATTAAATAAAACTAGACGGAAAATCAAGGTGTATTTTACTTTGTGTTTTTAGTCTAAAATGTGTAGACCTCCGTACCACCTTTGGACCGCCTTCCTACCGCCTCTATACCGCACCGCTTTCGGTCTCGTGCTGCATCAAGTCCACTGCAAACTTGACAAGTAAACTTGATCGTGTATGGTCAGCTGAAAACGCAAAGCTGTTTCCAATAGACTTAATCTGTTTACCCATCTAGTGTATAAAACCTTAAAACAACAAAAGTAGCAGTTGGACTAATGCTTCAAAAAACTTTTAATTTTCCTACTTTAAAAAACTATCACAGATTCTTATGAAAGCTTTGCACTCTCTTGAATAAAGCCCGGTATGAAATGGCAAGAAAACAATGGTAACCGAGCATAAAAGCGGACCCCGATCTCCATTGCCCTATATAAGACGCATTTCCCTAATTACTGGGTTTTAGTTTCTGCATGCTCGATGGATTTGTCATTAGCTGTCAGTCAGTAATAAAAACTACTCATTTCAACGAACGATCCCCAGAACGGAAGACCTGGATTCGGAATATACCTTTATTTTTTATTTATTTATTATTTAACTTTATCTTAGTTTGATCTGTTGATCTGATGTTTATTGCTTTAACTCAAAAACTACAGAACGGATTTTGATTCAGCAGACTATAATCTGGAGTAGGATATAAGGTACTTATACTCAAGTCAAACTCGGTTCGGACTTGATGTAAACATTGTGTCTGATAACGTTGCATAGCAACCACAAACAAACAGGCGTATGAAACTTTTTGTTGTAATGTCAGTAACTTGTTATTTTTGTTTGCTTTATTTTGTTTGTGTTTTTTTAATAAATCAAGTGCCTTCTTAATGAAAAATGCATTAAAATAAATACATAAATAGTGACTTCACTTGAAACCTTACTTTACACAATTATCGCTATACGGTTTGGGTAGTCATTTCTATTTATACACATAGACCAAAACATTATATTTTGTTAAAAGGTTCCAAATTGCTCCTCTTAATTAAGGATGCGGGAGCAAGAATTGTTTATTGATGAAAGTGTAATAAGATGTTGGTTTTTACCTCGTTTTCTCTTAGTGTGTTGTTGTTATAGTTCAATAGTGAGTTAATTTAGATGTCACAAATATCATAATTATTATTTAGTTCTATAATACTTATCTGGTGTACGAAACACAAATCAGTTTGTGAAAACCCTATAGAGGAATTTTAATGGTTTGTTTACATCGGGTCCGATTTGAATGTGAATGTAGTATAACTACTAACATTATTCCAGAGGCTAGTAATTTATAATAATTTGCTCACGGGCACTATTACAGAAGTGTCACATGAAACAACTTTGTTCGGCGGTTTACTGTAAGCGTCAGAGTTTTTAACATTTTAAACGTCTGGCAATAAATACTGCCCGTACTGTTTGGCAGTAGGAATTTCAAATTGCTTACAATATTCCCTACTACAATAAGTAAGAATCAGTCATCAGAGTGTAAGTAAAGTGAGTACAATTTTTACGTACCTACAAGAGCTTGTACCGGAGAATTGGCCCATTGGGTAAGCTAGCGGAGATATACTATACGTTTGTTGTAAACACTAAAACAACTCTATTGTATCTATCTCTGTAAGCCTGGCGGCCCTGGGCTCTTGCTCTATAGGATATTAACCTCTAACCGAACTCGGAAAGGACTCCCAAGTTTTCCACTAAATCAGCAACCTACGTCATGTATGGGTACAAACTGATTGGAATGTTAAAGTTATTTTATGGAATTAATTATAACAACTTTAACTAATTTACTATTCTCTTGACATTTTAGTAGATGAAATTAATTTTTAGTCGGTAGAGTATGTCATACAATTAAGTGCTCCGAAGCAATGACCACGTTGCTACCAAAATTATTTAGTGTGACGTTATCTTTACTTAGAGAATAATTTATTGTGATGTTTCAAATATGATAATTATCATGATTAATTTAATTGATGCCATCATCAGAATTAATTTGTTCAAAGTATTTGATTAAATCAGTTCTGTCCCCGCTAACTCATAGCTGCTTCCATATTAAATGGAAAAATATTGCACATTAACCATTAATTAATCAGTGGACACAATTTTATTTAAAAATTATTAATAACTTAACTACTACCCCTATTATAATGTGTTATCTTAGGAACCATCGTTTCTAAATTAAGATATAAAAAATATCGATAAAAAATTACAACTCGTTACCCCGCACTAGGATTTCCTGTGGCTACATCCATGAACCGAGAATAGGCATCTGTCACATAAATGCTTTGCCCTGGCCGGGAATCGAATGCGAACCTCTAACTTTGCAGGCAGTATTACTGCTTTGGTTAGCGAGTTGTCAACAAATTGTATTTAAACATGCCAATTCTGTGTATGTTTATCCTACCTGCCAAACGAGGGAATGCGGTATCGATTCCCCGTCAGACAGACAAATATTTTTGAATTAAGGTTGGGTTTAAATGGAAGGGTTTGTTTAAATTTAATTAATTAATAAGCTTAAAAGCCCTTACCCTTATTTGTTCAAAGTGACACTCACCGAAATATTTTATTAGCCATTCGGACCCATTTCGGATAAGTCCTGAAACGTTTTAAATCATAAACTAGGTAAAATCACGCTGTCGTGAATGTTGCTTTTATTGTTATTTCTATACATATAAATAAAATTTTAATGTCCGTCAGTGACTCTGACATAAATGCGTTTTCTCATGTGTTTTTAGTTATTTACACGATAATTAAACAAAAACATACTTTTTAAGATTTTTGTCTGTTTGTCTGTCTATTTGTCTTTCTGATTGCTTTAGCTAATATCTGGAACGGCTGAATCAGTTTTAATGGCACATCAACCTCCTCTGGTTATGAGGCAATTTAAAGGCTTTTTATCCCAGAATTCTCACGAGATCGGGACTTACGCGGGAAAAATTCCCACGCGAATGAAGTCACGGGCACAACTAGTTGTAAATACATTTTAAGCGATAACATTTTGTTTTAGATACTAAAATCGTGATCACGATCCTTTGATACAGTGGTTTTAATACGGTAATCGTGAATACGGCAATCGTGGATTTGATAAACGAAATATGCTTCAGTACTACTGAAGTACTACAAGTAGCTGGTGCTCGCGGACGAACCGCTAATTGGTTTTGAAGTAAAACTTCTATAGGCACGAATTGAGAATAACTCAGATTATTTTTGGACGGAAACGGATGGAAATAAGTCTTTGTAGTGTATAGTTTGTTGAATATCAAATGAAAACAATACCATAAACAAAATTGAAGTACAGATACATAATTCTATTAAGATTAAATTGTATCTGTGACAAGTCTATAGATTAAATAAGTATCACGGGGTAACAATAACGGTATTATTAACGGTAATTATAGCTTTACATTCGTCATTGTTAAGTATATTGTTAATAATATGAGTCAACTGTAATATGTATTACATTTATTAAAATTTTTTGGTTATACGTGTCACCAACGTCAAAGAAGTTTTTCTTCAATCGTGCGTAAAGATTACACGAACACACTTTTTGCACTTTTTGCACTAATGCATGTTTTATTAATTCAGGTAACAAAACTTTCCAATTTATATAACCTATTTTTCCTATAGAGCATGAAAGTCTGTATAAAATGTTATACTTCTAGGACTTATAGGCCGTGTATTGTTGCACGTTTTAAACATTAATTTGTAACTATATTTTTATGTATTTAATGTCCAATTTTAACTCATTACAAACTTAATTTTACAGTCAAAATCCACAGTTTACTCCATTAGGTACTAATGTTAAGGATTGACCTCAAATTGTCACTGAAAATAATTATAATCCTCTTAATGAAGCCATATCACCTGAAGGACCGGCTTTTGTCGCCTTTTATAATACCCTTGTATGGTGGTATGGGATTGGGGTCACCTTTTTTCACTACTATGGACATCAAAATTTCCGCATGAATAAAAGTTTGTAACGAAAATATTTCCACTGTAATTTTTTCCAGACTACTTTAATATATATTATGTTGTAAAATTTTGTGTGTTCGCCATTTTTTTATGAAAATGAAAAACTAACGAGCTGATGAGCGTATGCAATGTATAAGGCTAATGGCAACTGTGGTGACATGCCATTGATATTTTTCCTGCTTGGGCATCCGAGCGACGCGTCCTGGTCCAGTGGATCAGGGAAAATCTTTCCCCACCAGCGGTAGTAGCAGCAATGCTGGCGGAGAAAACTGCCTGGAAAGCGGTGGTCTCCTTCTGCGAAACCGTCATGGTGAAGAAGGAGTCCGCCGAGCGGGATCGGGAGAGAGTCAATCTGCACATAGAAGGCAACGGCGATAAGCGGTTTTAATGGGAAAGTCAGTACGCAGGGGAGGCACCAGTGCGTTCATGAGAGATCCCGAAGCCTCACCATATGCAGCGGACAGCTGACAAAGGTAATTTAGTGACAAGAAATTGTAATTTTTTGGATGTGAAGCTTTGAGAGTAAAGTATCGATAATAAAAGTCTGTCTGTCACGTTATTTTTTGCTACGATAAGTTGGGGCACAAATGATCTGCTTATGGAATTTGGCTTAATGGCTGCTTATAAAATTTTTCGGCAATGTTTAATATTGAATACCTAGAAGAAATCTATCTTACTTTGTGAGATCTATGATTGGATTTTTTTGTGTTGGACATATTAGTTTTTTTAGACTAGATATCTATACAATATCCTTTCAAAATAATTGGGTCTGGGTGTAATTCGTATTGTTCAAAATAGTATGAAATATAGAGTATAAAATCTCCTCCGAGACCTCCTCCGGAGGAGGTCTGTGTGTATAGAAAATTCTATTTGAAAACATGTCGGATGAAAGGGGCAAAGAACTATGTTCATATTCCTTACAATTAAATAAAACTAGACGGAAAATCAAGGTGTATTTTACTTTGTGTTTTTAGTCTAAAATGTGTAGACCTCCGTACCACCTTTGGACCGCCTTCCTACCGCCTCTATACCGCACCGCTTTCGGTC
>CAWVQL010000272.1:0-12430 GCA_963932265.1 Thymelicus lineola | reverse complement strand
TATTATAATTTACTATAATCCCAACCGGAATTCTTTTTTCAAAGTCAAAGTCAAAGTCAAAATTCATTTATTGTGGATCATAGGTACAATAATAGTTGATATTTATATACAATGCAGATCGCTATGTCCTACCTGTGATAGGCATACAATATATAATAAAATGTCCAAATAAAATTAAAATTAATATTAAATACAAATAAAATTCAAATCTAATCTATCCCAACGAACTATAATAACTCAATATTGATCAATGTCGTAGTCAATTCACAATATAATTAAGTAGCTATTGAGATTGTAAGTGGTTTTCATTTAAATATTCATTGATTGAATAGTAGCTCTTAGTAAGCAAAAATTCTTTTACCTTATTTTTAAAAACGTCATATCCTGAAGCACACCGTATATTTCTTGGTAATTTATTATATATTAAAGGAGCCATGCAAAAGACGCTACGCTTGTACAAAGCAGTCTTGCATGGTATCGCACACAATTTGTCCTTATGGCGCTCACGTGTTCGAAATTCAAACATATGAATATTCGATTTTACAAAGTTTGCACATTCTAAAATGTAAATGCTTGGTAAAGTTAATAATTTAGACTTCATAAAAAAGGGTTTACATGACTCTGCTTTTTTAAGGCCATATATCGCTCTTATACATTTTTTCTGGGCTAAAAATGCTTTATCTCTATCAGGAGAATTTCCCCAGAATATTATGCCATACCTAAGAATTGCGCCTACATATGCATGGTAAGCCGTCAAAACAGCCTGAATACGTACAATTTTGCGTAGATTACGTAGTGCGAATGTAAACTTACTTAATTTTTTACATACATCATCAATGTGTTCTTTCCAATTCATTTGTTTGTCTAATTTTAATCCTAAAAATTTAATACTTTCAGTTTCAGCAATAGGTGAGCCTAAGTAATTAATATTCAAGTTATTAGCTTTTATGCGTCTTTGTTTAAAATTCATTAATTTAGTTTTATTAAAATTAATTGTTAAATTATTATTATTGAACCATGTCATTACGGATGTCAGTGAGCTATTTATTAAACTTTCAATGTCAAAATTATCTTTCTGGGTATACAAAATGGTACTATCGTCAGCAAATAATGTCATATCGTTGTTTATTACTTTAGGTAAATCGTTAATGTACAGTAAAAATAAAAGAGGCCCCAGAACACTTCCTTGAGGAACTCCATATCTTATAATTCTACTGCTAGATTCGTAGGTTTTTTCTGTTTTTGTCATAAAGCACACCCTAGTGATTTGTGTTGTTTGTATTCTGTCTGATAAGTAAGATTTTATTAAGTCATGCGATTTCCCTCTAATTCCATAAGCGAATAGTTTTTGTAACAGAATTTCATGTTTAACATGGTCAAAAGCCTTTGATATGTCCATAAATAAAGCTACCACAGGTGATCTTCTGTCCATATTTGCTAAAACTTTTGAGAGAAAATTGTAAATCGCCAGATTTATTGATTTATTTTTCCTAAAACCATACTGTTCTTTGCATAATATGTTATTGGATTCTAAGAAAGAGTATAGGGAGTTATATATTACTTTTTCAAATATTTTTGCAAATATAGTTAACAAGGCAATAGGTCTGTAGTTATGTATATTACATGGGTCATCTTTTTTTAACATTGGCTTTATAATTGTCTTCTTTAACATATCTGGGAAGACAGCGTTTTCCATGCATAGATTTATTACATAACATAGAACTGGAGATATAATAGCTGCTGCATCCTTAACTATCATAGTTATTATCTCATCGAAACCAGAGCTGCTAGAGTTCTTTAAAGATTGAATTATAGAATTAATGTCACTTGAAATTATAGGATTCAAAAATAATGAATTTGGATTACGAAAATTAAATGTCAAACAATTATTAGTTATATTATGATTATTAACAGATTTAGCCATGTCAATGAAGTGATTATTAAACTGATTTGCAATTTCCAGAGGGTCATATGTTACTTTATCGTCAAGAGATAATTTAATAATACCTTCTTTTGGAAATGTGGTTTTATTGCTTTTGATAATATTCCAAGTTGCCTTTGTCTTATTAGAAGATTTTTCAATATAATAATTATTTTGAGATGTCTGTGTGTGTTTTATAATCGTTTTGTACCTCTTTGCATATGTTTTATATAACTTTTTGTTTTTTTCATTTGGACATAATCTGTACTTCCACAGTAGTTCACGTGTGCGCTTGCTGCATAACCTAAGTCCACGAGTTATCCATTTAGGTCTTTTACCTGGAGTTATTTTTAATCTTTTTATGGGAAAGCAAAGATCATATATTAGTTTAAACAATTCATGAAACTCATTAAAGGCAAGGTTTGGATCTTCTGTAATATATACTCTGTGAAAGCTTATTTGATTTAGGTATTTTAAAAATATTACTCTGTTTTCTTGCGAATAATCACGTTTATAAATATACCAAAATTTCATTGTACAGAATTTTTTTACCCGGAATTGTAATATTTGAGCCGTATGGTCTGATAGAGCAAAATCTATTATTTCGCTATTACAAGTTTTAACATTATGAATGATATTGTCAATGCAAGTACCACTTGCGAGGCGAGTTGGTGTCTTAAATGAAAATTTTAGATTATGGTTCATAATTAAATATTGGAAGTCCATTGAACACTTATCTTTATTTAATAAGTTAATATTATAGTCACCGCATATAATTAGCTTCATTGTTTTGGTGTGCAATTTTTGGATAATTAAATCTATTTGAGAGTAAAAAGTATCATACGACTCAGTTTTTTGTTTTGGACTTCTATATATACATACAACATAAACTTTATGATCCACCAACTCAATCGCACAACATTCAATACTACCCCTTATCGATAAGTTTTTTATGTAGTGAAGCTCTTTGTAAGAGTGAGTATTTTTGACAAATATACAACACCCTCCGTGTCTATTTTCCCGCATAAAGATAGAAGCTAGTCTATATTGAGGAAGTTTTAAGCTATATTCATCTCCCAATATCATATTGTGTTCGGTTATACATATTACGTCAATTGATTTACCATTGTTAAACAGTTCGTTGAGATGTACAGTTAACTGGTCTTGTTTATTTATAAGTCCGTTAATATTCTGGTGCATAACATAAATATAATTATTCACGAAATAAATTATTGGTACATTTTAAGTTCAATGAATTATTTGAATCATTGTGAAGAATCAAGTTATTAGCACTACTATCACAATTTGTACTTAAGTCTAAATTAGTCTGAGTTCCCACATCTCTAAAATTTTTACAAGGATTTGGTTGCAAAGTACGAGATTTTATAATATATTTCTTGACATTCTGTTTATAATATATGCTTAGTATTTCTTTTAATAGTGATCTCGCTAAATTTACGACAAAGTTACCAGCTTTTGGAATTATTTTACTGTAATTCAAATCCATGTAAATTGTATTTTCATATTTACTACAATTAAATTTCATTTGATAATTTAATTTTTCCTCATTAAGAAATCTATTGTACGGGACTTCACTGACGATCACATTAGTATGAGATACTGATGACAAGAATACATTAAGGTCTATGTTAAATTTATGAGGGTTTTTGTCTTCACAGCCTCCCAAAAGTACTATGCAGTCATCTTTTGTCAGATCCTGTATTTCAGATTTATATGATTTGGTGATGTCTTCAAGTAGAGCGTATGGTTTAATGAAACTGGTTACAATGTAAGTTTCACCTAGGAGATCTTGCAATGTTTGTCTTAAGCCCTTTCCCTGACGGTCAGCAATGATTATAACTCGCTTCTTAATTTTCGTCAAACTATGGTCTCTGAAGGTTGGCTTATAATTCGTATGCTTATTATTAAGGGTTACAGGTTCTTGTGATGCTCTTGTACATGGTTCATTGGTTGTATTACTTACAGATTCGTTTTTGCAATTTTCTGCCGAGCTTATTTGTAGATTTTCGCTAGTGAGATGGTCGTTATTTACGTCTTTGTTACAAATTGGAGTGCTACCCAAACTTAAACATAATTTATTTCTATGTGAGTGTAGTGGAGATGTTCTGGCAATTCTCATTGTTATGTTACGTAATCTTTTTGCTATCGGTGTTGAGTTCGTTCGACTTGGTTTAGAGCTGTAATCACGAGAAATCTGTTTCAAAATTTCTATTTGCGTTTTATGTTCAAGTAGTGTTTGTTTGAGTTGATTATTTTCATACACAAGGTTCTCTATCTCACTGTCAGCTATTTGAAGTTTTTGTTTAATTTGATTCAATTCATTTTTTAATTCGTTCTCAAATGAGTTTTCAATATTTGTGTATAAGCTCTGTAGACTTGTAGATGTGGTTTCTAATAATGTTGCATTTAAACATGGATCACTGCTCTTCTCGAAAATATTTATTTCTGACGTAGATTTTTTCATTGTCTTACGAATGGTAACGTTGTCCATTTCGATGCCGATCTATCAATGTTGTAAATGAATATAAGGAAAAAATGTTTTTAAAAAATTCCAGTTGTACTAGGATTCGATCCTCGGTCCTATCGCGTTAAGTCAAGAGTTCTGTTACCGCAAGACCAACAAGACGATTAAATGTTCGATTGAAATTTGTGAGCATAATCTGCTAAGCAATTTTATAAATGTTATTATGACGGTATTACACACTAAGCATATTTACATCCACCTTCAATATTCACTATTTAGTCACAAAGTATCAGTTTTATTGTTTTAAGTTTTATACACTTTATTTCGTGATTAACTCAGAATTATCTTAGTTTGTACAGTGTTTATTTAAAAGCAATAAATGGAATGCAGTTTTGGAGACCAAAAAAAGTATTTATAAGTGTTTATTATTTGCTGTTCTGATTGAGAAAGACAAAACACTAGTGACACTAATACACTGTAAACTTCGAGTCTTTATATTTGCAAACACTATCACACGTTTATCACTATATTGTTTACTTATTTACAATGTTTTCTATTACTAAAACCGCGAATTTATATTTTTAAATAATAATTTACTCTAGAGCTATGTTGATCGCCCATTGACAGCTGTCATCACTCTACCATAATTCATATAGTCAAACGGTTGCTTCGTTTTGTCACTGTTTTTTGAATAAAATGTTTTTGTGGTATATACTATACTATAACATGTACGATTATTATTATAAATAAATAAAATAAATAACGCTTCACACTCATAGCCCCACACTAGGATTCCCTGTGTCGTGGGTGCCATGGACAACACGCAGAGACAAGCACATACACACCCAGACCAAGAACAGAAATTCGAACTCATCATTCAAATTTCCGCCTCGCTGGGAATCGAACCCAGGACCCATTGCGCGGCGATCCGGCATGGTAACCATTGCGCCACACGGGTCGTCTATAATTAAACAAGTTTTAAATACAATTATATTACATTATAATTATGTGAAGGGGTTAACAGCGCTGCCTGGTGTCAATCACAAACCTAGCTATTACGAATTGTTCATCATTTGGCATACACTCCACCTATTACTTGGAATTCCCTCGTCTGGAACCAATTCTGAGCACGGTAACAGGACCTACTTTTCATGAAAAATAGTTACCTATACTGTCAGTGGAACTAAACTTTTCTATTAAGTTTGAACTCCCTGCCTGGTTCATGGCATCTGGAGAGCGGCTGGACGGGGTTTTTAAAACGTGTTCGGGGAAAACCGGGACATTTTCTGCGTCCGGGGCAGAAACTGATTGCAGCGCTCCTGGGTCATTCTACTTTTTAGTGCAGGTTTTTGGTACTGATAAAAATAGGTTTCAAAAATTTAATGACTAAAGATAAATGAAGTAATTTAATTGTATTTATGCGTAATTATACACACACAATTGCAATTAACTGCCAGCAGTGAATTTTGCACATATTTTTTTCCGTTATTAAAGGTTTTGTCGACCAAGGTACAAAAATCATACCACTTTGTTACCAGTCAAAATATTTTTATTGAGTACCTTTAGTCACTCATTACAAACAAACAATTAACAAAACGTATTTTAAAAACATAAATCTCTCTCTTTCATAACTAAAATTAGATATTATTTTTTATTAAGTCTGATAAATCACATTTAAAAGACAACTATGTTACTGTTGTGCACTTTTGCTCACAAAAATATAAAATGTATATTATGTATAAAAATATCTTAGCAACGTATTTAACATTGATAAAACAAATATATCTTGCTTCTCATATACCTGTAATGTAATTTATAAGCCAATTGTACAACTCAAGTTGAAAAACCTTTACTTAGAATTAGGGACATAATGGTAACACAGTTGTTCAACAGTAACAAAGTTGTTTCAATAGAAGATTCTTTTGTACTAAAATAGTTAATCAGTCTCTTAATTACCACAAAGGTTGGATGTAATACTTTAATACTATTACTATAATCATTTTACCAAAATTCCAGACCTTACTTAATGACTTTTGCTTGTAATTTCGTCGTTTTTGGGGCCAGTGTAATTTTTCTAAAATATACCCTTTTGCGGACTCCGTTTCCGGTCATTGAAGTGTCAACAGGTCGGGGATATTTGTCGCCATTAAAACGCGTATTAAAATAGTTAAAGTTTCACTTTAGGAAGTGTAGTGTTACAAACAACAGCAAAACAACATAAAGAAGACATAGAAGAAATAATCATTGGATATTCTCAAGATCTACTCATTAAAAGAGAAGCTCACATATACATCCTTAATTGAGGTTAGAACACAACATCATTAAAACGTCAGCTGACAGCCGGTATAACAACCAATCAACAACAGTACCTGAATTGTCAATTGGCTAGGCCGACAACTAACCAGAGTGTTACCATTACAAACAAAATACTTTCTACCAACTCGCATTTACGTTCCGTTTCATACAACTTCACTCGATAACATGGATGAGCAATTTCAATTACTATTCGATAAAATGAAAATAGAAATGGAAAAACAGTCAAATGATCTAAAAGAAACCCTTACGAAGAATATAATGGATCGGATAGATGAAAAATTAAACCCTATGATTGAAGAAAATGAAAAATTAAAGCAAAAAATTTGTAACCTGGAGAACGAGATCAAATATTTAAAAAAGGAGAAGAAAAGTAATAATATAGTTATTTATGGTTTAGAAGAGAGAGAAAAATCGATATTGGAGCTATTTCAAACCGTCAAGGAGATCTTTAAAAGAGACTTAAACTTATCTGTGGAAGAAACTGAAGTGAATAGAATATACCGCTTAGGAAAAAATAAAGTCGAGAACAAACAAAGACCTGTACTATTATCATTTACAAACGGGTGGAAAAAAGACCAAATTATAACAAATAAAAAAAGTTTAAAGGGAATCTATATATCGGAAGACTATTCGAAGGAAGTTATAGAAAAGAGAAAGAATTTACTACCAAAGTTACTAGAGGAGAAGAAAAAAGGAAATATCGCTTTTCTGAAATATGATAAATTAGTAGTTAAAGGACCCAACTCAGACAAAAGGAAAAGAGAATTATCTACTTCACCACAGTCAACGATAACCACCAAACCTAAAAAGCAACAAACGATAAATTCCATTAAAACCAACAGGACAAACGCCTTCGATTTAATGAGAATCCGATCAAGCTCTCTCACTGATATCCCCACACATAAAAACCAATAGCAATTAACAACCGACAAACGGAAAATCAAACCAAATTACGAAAACCAAACAAAAGAAATAACACAATCTCCCCCAAGCCGACTGGTCCTCGTGGGGGATAGAGACCACAACCCTCCAACAACAGAAAACAATTTCGAAACCTGCGAAAACAGTCACACAAGATCAAAAATCTATGTTGCAGCCCTAAATGTACTTACACTGAAAAACGATGAAAACCTTACAGAATTAACATATGCTCTAAAACAGATCAAATGGGACATCGTCGGCCTGAGTGAGGTAAGGCGAATGGGAGAAAGAATCATTTCCTATCCAGACTTCCTCCTATACCATATAGGAACGACCCCAGGTCAGTATGGAGTTGGTTTTATTATCAAGAAACACCTCACAAATTATGTGGAGAGCTTTATAGGAGTATCAGAGCGCATAGCAGTGATGAATCTTAAGCTACCGGGGTACAAAGATCCATGGTCCATCATACAAGTATACTCACCCACGGAACAATCCGATATAAGATCAATGGATTCATTCTACCTAGAGTTAAATAAAACAATCCAAGACCACGCTCACAAAAACCTTGTTGTGATAGGAGACTTCAATGGCCAAATTGGAGAACGACAACCAGAAGAAGACACAGTCCTGGGACCATTTGTATATGGAAAAAAGACCAGAAGCAGAAACGGGGAAAGGCTTGTAAACTTTGCACAGGAGAATGGCTTGAGAATCTTAAACACAATGTTCAAGAAGAAACAAAGTAAGATGTGGACATGGATATCACCGGACGGGAAAACAAAAAATGAAATAGATTTTATTATGACTAATAAAAGTAGATACTTCTCAAATATGAAAGTTATAAGCAATTTCAACTTCAATACCAACCATCGTATTATTCGAGCAGAACTGATGACAACCCCACCAAAAAACCCAAGACCAAGAACAAACAATATGATGAACATAAAACCTACATTATACCAAACAGCTCAAATAGCCAATTTTATAACGAAAAAACTTACAGATTACAATAAAGAGACAACAAACATGGAGGTGCAAGATAAATACAACTGGTTAGAGGGAACAATCAAAACAGCTATTCAACAAGGGACTAACAACAAAGATATATCTAACAAGTGGACGTCTACAAAAACCATCAACCTTCTTAACCAAAGAGCAGACCTAATTAAGGGAAAAAATAATAACGAGCATCGAAAGCAAATAGCAAAACTCAACAATGAAATAAAAGAGAGTATTAGAAAAGATAGAACTCAGAAAAGAATGGAAACAATAGAAAGACACATTTTACGGTCAGGAGGAATAAAAAAGGCATATAAGGAGTTAAATAACAAAAAGGACTGGATCGTACAGATGAAAGATAATAATAGCTTGAAGGAAAACCGAAGGCAAGGAATATTAAAAATTGCTACATCCTATTACAAGAAACTATATGAAAGTACCATAGCGGATAATGAAATAGAGTTGTTAGAAATCTCATCCGTACCCAGCATCATACAGGAAGAAATAGAATTCGCTATAGAAACTCAAAGAGACAATAAAGCTCCAGGACCCGATGGAATAAGCAACGAAGTACTAAAACAAACGAAACAGACAATAACACCTATTCTCAAAGAAATCTTCAATGATATTATCAACACAGAAACAATTCCCCAGCAATGGACTAAATCCAATATAATCCTTCTGTACAAAAAAGGCGATCAGTACGATATCGGAAATTACCAGCCCATAAGTTTGATGTCCAACCTGTACAAAGTATTTGCAAAGATCGTACTCAAGCGAATAGAGGGAAAACTTGACGAACAGCAGCCAATAGAACAGGCAGGTTTTAGAAGAGACTACTCAGTACTTGACCATATACATGTTGTAAGGCAAATCATTGAAAAATATTCGGAATATCAACTCGTATACTATCTAGCATTTATTGATTATAGCAAGGCATTTGACTCATTAATACATACAAACATCTGGGAGGCGTTAAGAGAACAAGGGATAGAACAAAAATACATAAGGTTGATTAAAAATGTATACAAAAACAGCTCGGCGTGCATTCAGCTAGAAAAGAAAGGAGATTCGTTTAAGATACAAAAAGGAGTAAGACAAGGAGATCCTCTCTCTCCAAAACTTTTCTCCGCTGTTTTAGAAATGATCTTCAGAAAGTTTGAATGGGAAAATCTGGGTTTAAAAATAGACGGCCGCACACTAACACACTTAAGATTTGCCGATGATATTGTGTTATTCGCTAAAACACCAGGAGACCTAAATAGAATGTTAAACGAACTGGCATCGGAAAGTGAAAAAGTAGGACTAAAGTTAAATCCCGATAAAACAAAAGTAATGACCAACGGAAATAAAAGTAGCATAAATGTAGGCGAGTCACAAATTAGCTATATTGAAGAGTATGTATACCTTGGACAGCTGATATCACCCAAAGATAACATAAACAAAGAAATCGAAAGAAGAATAGCTAACAGTTGGAAAAGGTATTGGAGCCTAAGGGAAATAATGAAAGACAAAAACCTTCATATAGCAGTAAAGAGTAAATTATTCAATGCTTGCATTCTACCAATCTTAATGTATGGAAGCCAAACATGGGCCATAACAAAAACCATAACTGATAGAATTGCTATTTGCCAACGAGCAATGGAGAGAAGCATGATAGGAGTAAAGAGGGGGGATAGAGTAAGAAACATCAACATTAGGAAAAAGACCAAGATACAGGATGTAACCCTAAAAATAAAAAGACTTAAATGGAAGTGGTCGGGACACATGGTCAGAGGAAAGGACAAGTGGAACAAAATAATTACCCATTGGTACCCAAGGGAAGGCAAAAGGAAAAGAGGTAGACAGCAAAAAAGATGGGACGATGATATCAGGCAGGTTGCAGGCATAACATGGAGTAGAGTAGCCAGAGAGAAATCCGAATGGAATAGGTTGGAGGAGGCCTTTGCCAACTGGCAAACGGACTTACAGAAAATAAAGAAGCACCAAATAAGCGAGTAAATTTAAATTGTTTAAATTGTATAAAATTCATATATAACAGTGCAGTAGTATAAGAAAAACTGTTGTCCGAATAAAAGGCTTTATTATTATTATTATTATTATTATTTATATACCCTTTTGCAGGTCAAGGGTTTCTCAAAGAATATCAAGCCTCGATGCCGCAATAGTCTGTTCTGCAATCTTTTTTCGGTTTAATCTATGGCACTTCTTCTTATACTTTTGTTACTCACTTCTTCTTATACTTTTGTTATTCAGCTGGTTCTAGCTTTTCTTTTAGATCTACATTTTCTCTCTAGAGCTTAGTTCTGTCCCTTCTCACTTTTCACTTCTTGTTTTCGTCCACGATTCTTCACAGAGACAAGCTGATGTAGATGAAGTCACCGTTGTCAAATGTTGATAGTGATCGTCTGGGTATCTGTTCTTGTGTTTTTTGGAGTGGCATTCAGGCGTGAAAAAAATGGAGGTGTACACAACCTACGAAAATCGGGTATCGGTTGATTTTCAAGAATATTTGGTGCATTATGTCCTGTCGGTGGTATGTTCACACGAGGTACATCGGATTGAGGTGTTAATTCAGGAGTATTTCTTGTAATACATTGCAAGGCGCGAATGCAGTCGCTGTTTTTGCTGTTAACAATCCGCCTTTTTTTGATTTGGCGATGTCACATGACGTTAAGTCTTTGACAAGGCGTTCCGTTTTGTGGTACTTTTCCAGAGCCTCCTATCTTGCTTCCCCTTCTTTAACAGGGTCTAATTTTCGTATGTTTCGGTACCGACGTTGTTTTTTGGCTGGGGTTAGCGGCATGATGTTCTGTAATAGATAAAAACATCGCATTATTGTAGTAATTTTACCTTCAGTAATTATAGTAAGTCAGTAAATAAATGTAAAATTGTTAAAATACAAACCTATGGGTCGATACGAACAAATCAAGTTAAATAAAATTGGAAAGAATCATTGACAGAGTATATTTACAATTGCGTTACCACAGCAGAGTGACAAAGTAGACCGATAACACAGTTGTAAAACAACATGATGCTACCTGATATTTACGAAATGACCATGTAATGTGCAAATCCAACAATATAATACAATTAAGTGACATAAATGCCGCGTCTCAATGGTTAAAACATAACGTAAAAGTTTAGAAACTTACCTTTTCACCGGGTAACAAAGTGCACACCAAATAAACACACGCGTCGTGATTCACAACATAGACAGCGATTAAGTGGCGTCAAGTGGCTTGCTACCTTTCCCCCCACCCCGCTCTTATCATGCACAACCTACCGATCGAGCAAGCGACCAGCGGTACTCTGTAACTTCTAACGGTTTTCTTGAAAAACCGGTAACATAGTAATACTGTATTTATCTTGTTCATTAGGGACAAAATCCAATTAATTATTTTTAAAAAAACTAAACCGTTTAAAAATATGTGGTAAAAACTTAAAAAACGCCCACAAATTAAATAAACTTCCCAATTTTTTGAAACAGGACTGCATTGCAAAAAGCATACTTTTTTTTGGTAAGGTTGTCCGCGTATTAGATCGGGGACACTTGGCAATACTATGGAAAACAACTATGTTGCCATAAAACTCCACTTTGTTACAGTACATATCTTAAAATAGGTAAAATATTCAAATGTAAATGCTAATTTAAGTTAAGCAAATAATGCGGCAGTTTCAAGTATTGCGCAAGTTTTTTTTAATTTTATTAGTAAAATGGCAGATCCAGATTTTTTGTCCCGGGGGACAAAAAAACCTGCACCAAAAAGTAGAATGACCCTACT
>CAWVQL010000271.1:0-24096 GCA_963932265.1 Thymelicus lineola | reverse complement strand
ACCGCTCATTTACACGCGCGGCTCGCGGACCATCTCCTGGCTCGTCCGTAAGCCACGCCCCCTACGCGCGCGAGCGCTATCTTGTGTTTAGACGCGCGCGGCGTTCAGATGCGTTCGAACGTTCAAGGATGGAACACGTTGACGTAATACATCGTCATCCAGTCAATGAAACCTAACTACCATGATTTATAGGCAAAATACTCAATGTAGATTGTACTACGGGTAGATTTCTGTACATTAGGCTTTTTTTTAGTGCAATAAGCAACAAAATATTTTTTTTTAACTAAAATGGGGCAGAAATTAGAATGATGAGTTTTAATTTCTGTTCTTTTTTTCAGTGTCTGTTCGGTTTGCGTACAGATTCTTATTTTTAAAATAAAAGAGCATCCTAATTTTGAAATCTTTCCAGTAGTTTTTTAGTTTATTAATTACAAACAAAGGAACAAAACATCAAAATTTTCTTCTTTATAATATTAGTTTCAATATACGAAGTCTTATTATTAGTGGTTTAAGGTTCATTATTATTATCATTCAGTACCATATTTTATTATTTCATATAATTTTGCGTAAAAGTTAATACGATTTCGAAAAATACGAATCCAATAGAACACGTACGTATGGCGCTAGTTGCCGTTGTTGAATGAAGCTCGCGCGTATGTGAACACCGCGCGAGCGCTCGCGCGAGACCCTTTGGCACGCGTTCAAAAAACCGCTCCCGACGCGAGCCCTGCGAGCCCCGACACGCGCGCGCGAGCTACCTGTTTACACACTCGGGCTCGCGTGTTTCTCGCGGAAAGTCTCGTGGCTCGCGCGCGCATGTAAACGGGGCATTAGAATATTGTTCTTGAATATTGTTTTTTTTTATATTGTTTTTTTTTTATATAAACTAAACAGTATTTTAAAGCTACAATCAACCTTAATTTGTACTGTCAGTGTCATGCCTCATTACAATATTGAGATTTGAAAAGGAAAAATATCAAACTTTATAGTATTGACATTTATTACATTTAAACATTCTTTATTACAATTTAAATCTTGGATAAATAAGCTAATTTATCAAAATTACGATATAGATATAATTTAAACGAAATTTACTTTTATGCATTTTTTGACCTGACATTTGATAGAAGTAGATAGTAGAAGGGTAAAAGCGACTTTACCAACTTGCCAGTGTTTTTTGTTTCCGAGAAATTTCAGTTGTTTCAACTTACCTTTGTTTCAACCTCAGATTAAAGAAATAAAAGGCAGATATAACTTTCGCAAAGAAATGCAACAAATGACGTGAAGCCGCTTTTTCACTATGTGTGCATGACAACCATATTGACAACTAGCAGTGGCATCGACCATCGTAGAGACACATACCTCTTTGTATGTGTAAGTTGCCACATTGAAAACAAAAAGTCGCAATCTCCCGCTATTTAGAAAATATTTTTTGCCATATTTTCGACTTGAAATATTATACAATAGGCTTGTTTCCACTAAGAATAAATCGAATGGCTTAGAGTTTCTAATGATTAACCATGATAATTAGTAAACAAAAATGCAGCTTTTCTATTAAAATAATAAAAGATTAATAATATTTTTGGAAAATAAAATCGACAAATTGAGGCGTTTAATCACGTGACATTAAACATCAATCAGTGAAGCGCATGGAAGCGTGACGTCACACCTCGCGAAACACTACGTTGTAGCTGTCATTTTCGTATAAAATGAACAGGTTATTTGGAGTTTTCAGCAATTCTCGTTAAATTAATACAGTTCGTTTTTAGTTTAATCTTGAAAGACAGATATAATTTGCTATGGAATCAGGATTTAACAAAGCAAACAGCAGTAATTTGCCCAAAATTGACGCCGTTATGCTTGGCAAATTTTAACTCAAATAAATCATAAAACCCTACTCAAGTCATAACATTTTATAGGTTATGTGTGGTCAATGACATTATATACAAGACATGCCAACACGGCGCTAGAAGTACGCCAGTCGAATGTGCATAAGTATAGCGATTTCAATTCATACAGTTGATAGCTGCCGTGAGTGAGGCCGTCTATAGTTTCACCAAAATGCCGAGTCGTTTTGAGATTTTGAAAAAATCATATCTCCAAATTGAATAAAAATGATGGATTACATACCATAGGTAAGTACATAAAACGTTATGTTAAATATTGGTACTAATATCGAATATTTCTTTTAACTTTTACTGACTGTTCCGTACTGAATTTGTTAGTGTGCTAAGTGTGCAAATGTGTGCCATTTGGTCATAGATCTCGTGACGCGCTGTGACGCGAGCGACCTCGAGCGACAAACACTAGCTGTCTTTTTCACTATTATTATGGTTTTAGTAGTGCCATCCCTTTTACATAATTTATCAATGTGTGATCGGTTTAATGAAACAAAAGATAAACGTGTGTGTGTTGAAGCTCGATCGGAACAGATTTTTTGGTTGATTTGTAAGGGCATAACGTATCTTTAGTTTTAATATCATTGTGTGTGGTATATTATGGTAGATTTTGCAAAATTCATTTCTTTTACTATACGTTTATAAATAGATACATCAAGTTGTGTTTATTACTTACATCAAAATGATCTTCACAGAAATAAATTGTGGAATCAGTTGATAAAGTAAGAGCATCTTGCCTCCTTGCCATATTTAACCACTTTCTACGTATTTGTTTATTGTTTGGAACGTATATGAATAATTTGTTTGGCGTTTTTATCGTTGTACTTTTACATTGGGGCACTATACAGTATTTATAATACGAGGAATTCATTATTTATTAAAAAACACAATTGACTGTCATACACAAACACGGCTGTTTCGCGAGGTGTGACGTCATTCAAAACGCCATGACAGTCTTGGCCTTTTTCGCGGTCAATTTCAAGTTCATTTCTAAAAACTCAAAATACTAATGTAAAAGACTTATTTTTCTTAGAATAATATATTTTTGGGGTGAAATAGATGCTAAGCTATAGTTTTAAACTAATTTCCAAATTTTGTCAACTAGCCTATTAAATTGGCAAATTATTTATTATTGTATCACTAGTTATCAAAAAGTCTAGATATTAAATAATGTCAAATGTTCTTTTAATATACAGTACTTAATATGTTGAATTGTTTTAATTTATGGTTTTTTCTCTTTTGGGTAGTTATTTTTCATTGAAAAATATAAAAATTTTAATACCTTTATTATAATTAAAATACATGAAATATATATAATATACGTCATCTTCATTAAAATGCAATGAATAAACAAAGCAAAATTTGGATGGTCATTATCTTGCCTACTTTGAGGAATAATAAAATCCCATTTATCTTGTATAATAGTATTTGTCGGCAATCTGCAAAATAAAATAATTTATTGAGTAGGTTAAACAGGAACTAAAATGGAATACAATATTTTCTTTCAATCGTGCATTTTATCGTAGGCAAACGTGATATTTTCAATCAACCAGGTTTACCTATGTTAAAATCCTTATTTTATCCCTCTAATCCTTTGTACAATCTATCTTACGTTTGTAATAACCCAGCGACTGGTATTTATGCATTGGCTGCATTTCCTCATTTTTAGATTTAAATAAATACAACTATTTATTTTTAAAATATTTTTTTTGATATAAATTTATAATCGATCAGTGTTCAAATAACCCATGCATATTTCCCCTAATTTAGGGTAATCGATTTTCATGTAAAGCTGGTATAAAATTGAATAATTGTCGAGGTTTTGTGTTCCGAGCGCACCTCAAAAATATTATTATAAATAAATAATAAAATAATGAACAGTTACCTGTGAAAATATATCTAATCTTCTTTTGCTTGATTTTGGAAACAACTTTAGCAGTGTTTAAAATTGCAAGACGGAATTTTATCTGAGAAAATTATTTAATAAATTTTGACAATTGTGACATGAAAGCTATTTGACGCTTTCTTTAGTACTGAATCGGGTTTGTATTTGCTTTTTTAGTTTGTATTTGCTTTGGTAGTTTCACATTTTAGTTGGATGAATATATCTGCCTTTTATTTCTTAAATCTGTGGTTTCAACCCTCCTCGGTATCCCCTACCCATGAATATCGCCTAATGTTATTAAATAAAAACAACTTAATTCGATTTTTAATGTTATAAAATTGAGCATGTTATGGTTTTGTATTATTTCGTCATATATCGTAACATAATTTACCGAAAAATCCTACATGACGTGAATGATTTATATTGAGGAAAATGACAAATTCAAATAATATTAACAAGCAAGAACTTAACTCAAAAGATGCCAATAATCCACAAAAT
This sequence comes from Thymelicus lineola, assembly GCA_963932265.1. Classification (NCBI taxonomy): domain Eukaryota; kingdom Metazoa; phylum Arthropoda; class Insecta; order Lepidoptera; family Hesperiidae; genus Thymelicus; species Thymelicus lineola. The sequence continues at coordinate 19,815 of CAWVQL010000271.1, read as the reverse complement.
CAACCCAAAAACGCGTATTATATATACTTGATAAATATACAAGTAAGGTCAACTCAGCGAAGACCGTCTGGAGGGTAGGACCGTACAGTACGAAATACAACGAATTCTGAATAACTACAGCAAATACAACCCAGCGTACAAACACTTTAAACTGTTTTAATTTCAATAAATTGACATAGATAGCGCTATTTATAACACAAAGAGAAAAAAATACGTATAAAATTTAGTCGGGCTATCAACTTGCAACACGACCTGGCAACACGTTGGCAAAAAAATATTTTAAGTGGTTTTGCATCATATTTATCAAGGTTGTGTAGCTAATTTAATTAATTATCAATATTATTATCTAAATATTATATTAGAATAGAATAAAACATATTTTTTACGAAGTTACATCTAGTGAAAAAAACCAATCGTCAAATTGCAATAGTGGAGAAGTCCGTCTAGTTCTTGGAGGGAAAGATCGGCATGTGCCGGTCTTCGTCGTTTCCAGATGTGATAAACCTTTTACGCCTAAGCAAATTTTATAAAATTAATCCTTATACATATGATTCGTATATTTAAGCTTCCTGCGTAGTGAGTCTCTCTTAAAACCTCTTAAGGTCTACTCTTAAAATCGATAATCGATATTTCATTTCAATTGCCGTGTTATTTTATTATTTTTCTTTGACTCATACATTTATTTTATTATAATATTCTATTTTATACTTTCGACGAATTTATTAGCACTAGCGCTGAAAAAAAAACAATTATAATATGAATATAGAAGAAGGTGTATTTTAGTACCTACTTCGATTAAGTAAGTTGGTTTTTGATCTCTTAAATGGTAGACCTAAAGAAGGCGATTCCTTTTAATAAAACTGATATACAAAAAAAACGATTTTTTAATTTGATTTAATTGTTTTTTACCCCTGAGTTTCGATCTATACCGGACTTACCCGACATACGTATTTTTTTGCGATTTATGACGATAAGAGCGTTTAATATGAAAAACGATAGCACACATTTAAATGGCGTTGAAATACATACGCGTATACAATGTATATATTCACGTAAACCGACTATTTGTAGGTTTTTTTTCCACAAGACGGTCTTATCCGACGTGGTAGTAAAGTCCGTCTATTTCACCATTTTTTCAAAATTAATTTTTATTTCATTAATCGATAACCTTAAAGTAATTTTTAGAGTTTTTTTTAATGGTCAACTAAATATTTGATTACCTAATTCAATAAAATTTGCCTAAAATGTTATAGAAATGGCAAAATTTGCCTAATGAATTAAATTTTTAATGAAGTATGCCGGTCTTCGACGAGTTGACCTTAGCAGATTTTCTTTGCATCTGGTCTTTATTCTTGTCCTAGGTCTGATACGCTTTTGGGTGAATTTCAACAAACTCGAATTTTGCCTAATTACAGTGGCGAATTTAAATTTGCTGTTTCTGATAAATTTTTTTGGCCTAAATAATAGATAAAGAGTAGTACTAATTAATCATATACTAGAGATCGAAAAAAAATGATTAGTTCATGAGATATTTCCATTTGAAATTATCAAATGCCACCGAAATTATTAAAGGACCACCGGAATTAAAATCCCAGCCACCGAAATTGATTAAATTTAAACTTGATGTTTCTAATACACTTTATTTGGCATAAATAATATGTAAATAGTAGTGATAATTAGTCATATAGTAGAGATTGAAAAAAACTTTATTTGTTCCGGAGATATTATCAAATTACACTATCAAATGCCACCGAAATTAGGACCACTGGAATTAGAATTTGATCCACCGAAATTGATTTATGCCCATGAGAAATCATAAAGGCAGGATCATTTAATACTTTAAAGATATTATGTACATTTTGAAGAATAGGAGTCTAGATGAACGGACTCTTTTTAGCGGTAATTAGACAGGCCCATTGAACTTCTGAGCCACGTTTATAAGCTGTTTTCGAGGGTCCTCACAAATCGCATTGCACGCAGGCTTGACGACTTCCAGCCTCCCGAACAAGCAGGATTCCGAAAAGGCTACAGCACCATAGACCATATACACACATTGCGGCAGATTATACAAAAGACCGGGGACTATAACTTGCCGTTATGTATAGCCTATGTGGACTGTGAGAAGGCCTTTGATTCTATCGAGATCTGGGTGGTACTAGATTCTCTCCAGCGGTGGCGGATCGACAACCGGTATATCGAGGTGTTGAAGTGTTTGTACTCATCCGCCATCATGTCCGTCAGAGTACACGACACAGCAACGAACCCCATCCAACTGCAGAGAAGTGTCAGACAAGGATGTCATATCCCCAAAACTGTTCACCGCTGTGTTGGTAGACGTGTTCAAGCTGATGGAGTGGAAACAACATGGCATTAACATCAATGGCGAATACATCACACACCTACGATATGCCGATGATATAGTCATCCTGGCGGGTTCCCTGGAAGAACTTGGAACAATGCTCGGGGGACTTGAACAGCGCCTCACAACGGGTGGGTCTTAAATCATGTCGAATGTCCATGTCACACCCGTATCGGTTGTTGTTGACGGCGTTGCTCTCGAAGTTCTAGACGAATACAATTACCTGGGACAAATGATCCAGATGGGTAAGTCCAACTTCGAAAAAGAAGTCACTTGTAGAATCCAACTCGGATGAGCTGCGTTCGGGAAACTCCGTCATATATTGTCGTCCAAAACACTACCTCAGTGCCTGAAGTTTAAGGTGTTCGAGCAGTGTGTGTTGCCGGTGATCACATACGAATCCGAGACGTGGTGCTTTACTATTGGCCTAATCCACAACCTCAGAGAAGCGCAGCGGGCTATGGAGAAGGCTATGCTTGGTATTTCTCTACATGATCGCATCAGAAATGAGGAGATCCGTAGACGAACAAGGGTAACCGACATAGCTCGAAGAATTAGCCGGCTGAAGTGGCAATGGGCGGGCCACATAGTGCGAAGGACCGATAACCGTTGGGTAAGAAAGGTCCTCGAATGGCGCCCACGTCTCGGAAAAAGGAGCATAGGATGATAGGACGCCCCCAACCAGGTGGACTGACGACCTGAAGAAGACAGCGGGCATCCGCTGGATTCAGATGGCTCAGGACCGGTCAGAGTGGTGCAAGTTAGGGGAAGCCTATGTCCAACAGTGGACCTCCAAGGGCTGATGGACAGATGGAGACACGCTTGTATTTCTACGGCCTATACTTCCCTATACGCTTTGATTTGCCACCGGAGCCACCGAGATTGCGCCACCGGACTTAGAATCAGAGACAAAACTTGAATTTTAAAGAAAACTTTTATTCACAGGTTAACTTTTATTTCACAATTGTAGCTGAAAACCGTTAATGGAACCCTCCATAAAATTTCTAGATAATCTGCTTTGTACTTTTACTAATATACATGACATCGGAATTGGATGATTTTGTATTCCTGCGCCACCGCAGTTAGTACTTACGTGTTTGGCAGGAAAATTACGCAACCAGTCGGTCATCCTAACACGCAGTTTGCAAGAGCACAACTGAACGGTGCGGGGACAGCCAGTAAGGTGTCTTCCAAATCGTGAAGTAACAAGTAATGAAGTATACAAAATGCGCCACCGGTATTGCTTTTTTTTGTAGGACATTTTTAAAAGATGTTTTAAGAGCTGTTGTTTAATCTTAAATTACTCCATAAATATATATTAGTTGTGTTATTTAATGTATTTCTAAAAAACATTCCCTTTCAATGAAATTTATTTACCAAAAAAAATTAAATTAATAAAATATGTAAATAAACGCAGTTTGGACAGTACACCGGAATTAGATTTTAGGTCTTAGATATTTTTTTATTAAGAATCTATGTATTAAATACCTCTGAATACTTCACCATCATGTAGATCACTACTTAAACTACCTATATAAAATTATGCGTAATTGTAGTTTACCTCCACACATTAATTTTCAACCTCGCCGTCTCAAAAATGCACCTGGGAAATTCACCCTTTTAAAGATCCTGGGTTCGATTCCCAGCGAGGCAGAAATTTGAATGATGAATTTGAATATCAGCTGTTCTCGGTCTGGGTGTGAATGTCCTTGTCTTGTGTGTTGTCCATGGCACCCACGACACAGGGAATCCTAGTGTGGGGCTATGAGTGTGAAGCGACATGCCACCCGACACACAAGTAACAACCCACTGCGAGGGTATGAATGTGTAAGCGTATTAAAAAATTTGATATAGGAATTGTCAGCAGCGTGTAGGTAATAAAGGGATAGGTAGCATAAATAATGAGATAAAATAAGACACAATGTGTGCAATGCAGTATGAGTGTTGCTAGAAATTACATTTTAACAATATAATATTAAAACAATAAAAATAAATTGAAATATTCAAATAACTTTAATAAAACAAAATCTTGCATGCCCTTTTTTAGGACTTAGGTACTCAAAACTAATGATCAACAACGCAAAGAAGTTTACGACTTCTTCACAACTATAATTAACTTAAAATTTAGTTAACTACTCAATACGTGTAAGCCGGACTTTAGGTATATTTATTATCAATTTAATGTTTGCCTTCATTATTATTTTAATAAAAACATTACTCATTAATGCTCAGTACAAAAACTAAAATCTGTTATTATTAAGACCATAGATAGTCTAGAGTTTATGTACTATAAAGAAATTTATTGACTGTGGGCCTGTGGTTTGTCCATAGATATATTACTAATTTGGATACGTACTACGTAGAGGTACTTGAAGATGGATGACGTCACAACGGAATGACTATTCGACCTATCACAGGCTGGATTGAGGTGGTCCTTCATAATAATTGTAGGGTGTCCACAGTCTGTAATACACTTATTTAAAAAAATTATGTCCTATTTTGATATGGTTCTTCAAAATATGGTTTTCTAATATTTTTCTGGTGGTAAAAAATTATAATATTGAATTAACACACTTTATAATAATTTCTTCTTAATTATCCTTATGTCATGGAAACTTTACACGATTATTATACGATTATTTTTGTACAAGGTGATTGTGAAATGAGCTATATTATTTGTTAGGGCACATTTTTTATTTTAAGTGCACCGCACTTGTAAAAAATATTTTAACACAATTGAATGATATATCCTGGGACTATAAATAACATGAACACAATACAAAATGGTCATTCCGATGTGACGTCATCCGTCTTCAAGTACCTCTACGAAGTCATATATCCAGTTAGAGTAATATATCCATGGGTTTGTCTTGTCAGCCATGATCATGGATATATACTCTATCTGGATTACTGACTTTGTTTGGTGTTTGGTATGATTATTCAAAATGTATTCTATTGGTAATTTTTGTGGTGGTAAGAATTATAATATTAAAATATTACATTTTATTATGCAAGCAGTGATAGCCTAGCGGTTAGAACGTTGGTCTCCCGAACGCAGGGGCCCGAGTTCAAATCCTGGCACGCACCTCTAATTTTCAAATATTATGTGCGTATTACAATTTAATTATCACTTGCTTCGGTGAAGGAAAACATCGTGAGGAAACCTGCACACCGGAAAGTTCTCCTTATTGTTCTCAAAGATGTGTGAAGTCTACCAATCCGCACTTGGCCAGCGTTGTAGACTATGACCTGTTCCCCTCACATTGTGAGAGGAGACCCCGAGCCCAGCAGTGGGACAATTATGGGTTGTTGCTTTGCTCTACATTTTATTAGAATTTATTCAAAATTACTGAATTTAATTTATTGCATTATGAGTAAATTGAAAATTAAGGTACACAGTTACGGTACATCTATATTATAATTATATACCTATGTTATTAATCTTGCATGTGTAGCTGCCTGACTCAGCTATCATTATTCCTACCGAGTACATTTTATTAATACTTACGCAGTTACTAATTACCTTCTCAAAACCAAGTAAACGTACCTACATGTTTACCTTACCACAACGCTACCTGGAATCTAATGGGAAAGAATAATACAACAGCGGGAAAGAATAATACAACATGTAGGAGTTTTAATTGTGTAGGGTGTTAGTATTGGCAGGCAACACATGCACACATGCACTGGTTGGTTTAGAATATTAGTATATTTGAATAACGTCACAATAGAATGTATTCGGTTGTGACAGGACTTCTATCTGAGACACGAACTGTGGTAGACATATGTAATGTCATTATAAACAATAATATTAAAAATGTAATAATAAAGTGTAATTGTACAGTATTTCCAATATATAATATCATGAAGTGAGTGTGTTTAAATAGCCCCTCTAATCCAAAGTCCAGTCATATCAAAAAGAACCCTCCAACACAACAGCTTTGTATTTTTGCCTGTCCTAAAACAGGAAAAGTTTGAAGGCAAAAGGAATCATATGTTGCCCTTACCAAAGTTCACTGACCCACTCACCAGCTGATCGCGGCACTGCGGCACGGCGGGCGGCGTCGTTAGACCGAAGCGTTTTGAACATTTGTACACGGTGTCCACGCTTCCGGAGTATTTTGAGATTAATTTGATTAAAGTAAATTTACGGACTCTATAGATAATTTTGATTTTGATTTTTTTTAATCATTAGCTAAGACCATGTACTATCATGTCCTTGAGTATCTAAAGTCTTTTACCAGTCACACTGTGTTTATTTGTTTTACTTCGCTTGAAACAGAAGTTAGGCTGTTTATTCTTTCCCATTGGATTCCAGGTAGCGTTGTGGTAAGGTAAAAATGTAGGTACGTTTACTTGGTTTTGAGAAGGTAATTGGTAACTACGTAAGTATTAATAGGAGGTACTCGGTAGGTATAATGATAGCTGCGTCGGGCAGCTACACATGTTTTTATATCATTATAAAAATCACAATCGAATGATATATCCTGGAACTATAGGTAACATGGACACTATACAATAATGGTTCTTCTGATATGACGTCATCGATCTTCAGGTACCTCTACAAAGTCAGTGATCCAGATAGAGTAATATATCCATGGCCATGATTTTTGGTCGCATTAGTCGATAACAAAAAGTATTCTCTACTCTGTGGTCAGTCAGCAGTCAAGCAAAGCAAGCCAATCGCCATTTTATTTTTTAGTAATTTCTTAGTTCATGGTGATTTTGCAATGTGTCTTGCGTTCTCGCAGATTTTATCCAATGCCGAGTGAATTTCTAGTGAACTGCGAAATAGTATTGTGTTATTACGGTAATTAATTTATTTAATCCACCATATTTTATGAAATATATACTGATCGTTTACTAATCAAAATGGCGCGGGTTGGAGCTCCCGGTCTGCTGATAATTATTCGAAGTTACCAGTGAATTTACTAAAATATAACTATAAAACTTGCTCACAATGTACTGAATAGCTTAAATGTAATTTATTTTCTATTCAGATATCCATAATGGAAACGCCACTGGACGCGTCACTTGTGGCGCAGTCAATTAACTATCATGGGCAGCAGTTACAAAAAACGTGGGAGGCCGAACGAGGGGAAGAAGACCTTTCGAAGATCGGCGTGGGTAACCTGGACTTCGCTGTATATCAGTCGAGGCACAAACATCTGACATTTCAAGATCGGGGTAGACGGCTGAAACTGCATCAGTTTATTGCCAAGGAAGCTACTGCTTTGTTCGATGCATCCATCGTCGAAGAGGCGCCCTCATCTTCTAGCTTGGGAGCGGACACGGTCGCCCCTGAAGACAGTAAGTATAACTTTCACTTATAAATTTAGTGTTCTTATCAAGGTCAAGTAGTAAGACAGGTTTTTCGGGAGAAAACATACTCTGTTTTTAGTCATAATTGGTAAACAAAAGTAATTTTTATTGAAATATGTAAAAAAATTAATTACTAGTAAACAGAAATTTGTGGCAATAAATGATAATTTATACTTAAATTTTCAATTTATTCCTGCTTTATTTTTAAATCACAAATTACGACAAAAACTTTGTGTACAATTGTTTAATAAATAAGATTTGTCTTTAAAAATGGATATTTTGTACAGATTTTATGAACCTTTTTCATTGTTTACAATTATTTTATGTTTTCATCTTGTTTCAGACTTATATGCATTAATGCCACCATTTGAAACATTTTTGAATGTGGACAAGTCGGCGAGATTGAGACATTTTTTTGACGTAAGTGAATTTCAATTTTTGTTTATTTTAATTATTGATTGTTCTCATGCTAATATATTTCTACTTAAATATTACAAGACTTGTTACCCTTGATAACAGGTGTAGTAAATAACATAACTTATAGTTCAAATGTAATGACACCAGTTCTATGTTTTGCCTTAAAATATATCTTAATAAGTATCACATAAACTTATATTTATCTTTGAATCATATAAGAACACAAATATGATTAAATTCCGATAATCAACCAAAATTTTAGACCAATCAATCCTTGAATGTAAATTGATTGTTGTTTTATATTTCCAAGGTTTATAAGTGTTAACAAGTATGTTGTATAATATTTAGAATGTGAAGACTGGGGAGCTTATAATTGGAGCAGTGATCAACAGGACAGCGTCAGGGATGATGTTGAAGGTCCTGTGCACAGCAGGACCCACCTCTAGATATGTCGCCGATATCAATGTGAAGGTAAAGTATTGCACAACATTATGCAAATTATGGTTATACATTGTGGTTATATTAATTCACAATTATGTGCATGTATTTATGTATATTTTACTTACTTGAAAACTCTGAAATTTTATATTATTGCTTATTTTATTACCATGTATAAGTTTCACTATATTTATATTACATGTATAAGTTGTAGATCAAATTATATGCTAACTACACAATGCTGCAATAAGTGAATAGTTATTATGATCTCTTAGTTAATTAATGGTCAGATGGTCCCTGATGCATAATGGTTATTACCACTCTGGTGAGTCCCAACCAAGTCAGCAATAGAACCAACAATGAAAAATTAATTTACATAAAGTACACAATGTGGTTAATGGATGGATGGATGAAAGGTAATATTGCCTTGTATAACTTATTTGAAATTAAAATGATGAAACATGATATACACTGTATATTAAACAGTCACATAGCTTTTATAATATTCATCATTCTTGATTTACTAAAATGTATTTAGGAATTTAACATTTCTTTAAAATATTTTACTTTTAACACAATTTATTTTTTTATAATTCACATAACTAAGTAAGTGTTTAAAAATACCTAATTTTATTTTGCCAGGCATTCTTACCAGTTGCTAATATCATTCCTGCTGTGGACAAGAAAAATGTGTCAAGAAACTACCTCATGAATGACACTGTCTGCTGCGAAGTTATTGAAGTGATCCCTGACACGGACAAAATGGTGTGCGGCATGAAGGGAGTCACTCGGGGTCCTGACGATCCACCCCCAAAGCCTTCACTGGGACTCCTCAGCACTGATGACTTCCCACTCGTATACAAGTATGTACACTTACCGTTTAAACATCAAAAGAAACAATCACATAGACCACACACTTTACTGTATTGTCACATGTTATTATTTTAATCACAAATTATTGCTTCTGTTTTTTTTTTGTTGAGAAAATGTTGGCAGCATGACACCTTGTGTTATTTTATGAACAACTTCCCATAGCCTTACTAAACTTTTGCTACAATATGAAGACTGGTACATGGAAGACGTTAACAATACTCCTATGTGGATACAAGTGAAATCTGAAGATAAATTGGATTAAGAAATTGAAACCAACAAGAAACAATGGAACAAAAATGTGAAGATAAAACCGTTTTTCAGGCTTAGAAATGAGGCAATAGGATTATAACACGGTGCATGGGATCTTGAGTGTATATCCGTGAAGGTTTACTTGTGTATGGAGACATGAGACAATTCTGTGGTTGAGTGTTTTCTTGTCACTTTTCAGTAACAACTTGCACATCTCACCAAAATGGTCAATATTCCACAATGTTATTTAAATAATAGACAAAATACTACTATTGTTGGATCACTTCTGGATTAACCCATCGAGATGTTTTTGGAAGATTGTACTGAAACACTTAGGTGGGAGTTTGTTGATATTGTGTTATAGCTGTTTGTAATCTTTCTTGAAATCTCAAAAGGTCAGTACAAATACAGGGTCACCTCAATCTAATATCTGTGACAGACACTATGTAATTCTGTATTAAAGCTAATATTTAATATTGCAGCATTATCTCAAACCATTGATTGGACTTAATGTAATGAGCATTTATTGGATGTTGGAGCTTAATTTATTTGTAATCCTGTGGAACTATCTCCTGGCAATTCAGTTTAGCTGATGTGAGGCTCTGAAATGGCGCTATAGTCTGGTTCGACGCTGGTTATTTGTAATGGCCATACATAACAGGGCAGGCGACAAACAACTGCAGATTCCTCCAGTTATTTTAGGGTGTTTTTTTCTAGGTTAAGCAACGACTCCCAAGACCCGTTCGTTACATCTACAACATTCCATTGTGACCTTAGCTGAGACATTTTGGTAATTTTAATGTCACATTATCGAGGCTGCACCACCTAATCTATGATGTTATATTTATGTGTGAAAGCAATAAAATACGAGTAAAATAATTTTTTGAACTGCTCCATGGGAACAGGTGAGGATAATGTATGCGTGACTTAAGACAGACTGATAGGCTTTTCAATCTCAAATATACTGTAATTTCTTGAGCCACTATTCAATGTTAACAGTAATTAATGATATTGGCAAAACTATAACGCGACAGAATCTGCTTCTACTGAAATTCCCAACATTCATTCAATGATTTTTTCTATAGGAAAACTACAGATATGAAGGGTGAAAGCTATGAAGCCATTTTGGAGAAGAGCCCTGGCTTCAATAACCCAAACTGCGTCCAATACCTCTCTGAACTTCTTGGAATAGCCAACATGCATTGCACCAACTTTCCTTCACTGAGGTAAGCATACTCCTATAAGTTATGTTTATAAATCCATTTTAATAATTTTTATACTAACTTCACATTATTTTCCCAGAGGTGGATTTGCTACATCGGAATACGCAGATGAACTTCGTCAAGCTCAAGCCAGCAAATGGGCATTTAGATCAGTGGCAGAAGGCATAGAACATTTCAAGGCTGGAAGACATTCAGAAGCATTCCAGTGTCTCAACAAAGCTTTAAGTATAGATCCTAGAAACGTTGAAGGCCTAGTTGCGAGAGGAGCACTGTATGCCAACAGTGGAACATTCAAAAAGGCCATTGAAGATTTTGAAACATCATTAAAATTGAATCCTAATCACGCAAATGCAAGAAAATATTTGGGAGAAACTTTAGTTGCATTGGGACGTAGTTATGAGGATGAAAATAAGATAGCCGAAGCTCAGAAGGCGTACGAAGACTGCTTGGCGATTATTCCATTCCATGAGGAGGCTCAAAATTCGTTAGATTTTCTGAAGAGCAAGACATCTACGGTCAAACCTTTGATAGAACCAACTGAGCTTCTGTTGCCCGGACTAACGGGAGCAAAGTCATTCGAAATGAAGGAAACCTTGAAACAATTGTTGAACCTCACAGAAAAGAAGGAGAAGAAGAAAAAGAAGAAGCGTGGTAAGGGTAAGAAGAAGCGGTCGAGCAGCTCTTCGTCATCATCCAGTGATTCATCTAGCTCCAGCTCCTCATCGGAATCCTCTTCATCATCTTCAGATTCCAGTGGTAATACCATTTACTGATATTCCCCTTAATAATTTAGGAAAAATCTTTTACACAAATCAGAAAACGTCTCGTTGTAGAGTAAAAGAATAAAATATATAGTCTGTCATAATAAAGCAAGGTCATGGTCAAGCTATCAATATAGCTTCGTCCGTGCAAGATCCGTGCTTATCAACTGAAGTAATTAAAATTGAAATATAATCTTAAAAAAAATGCTAATACACTCATGCCCTTTGCTAGGATTTGCTATGTTGTGGGTGCCACGGACAACACAAGTAAGACATAACTAAAAGCCATAATCCAAGAAAATCATTATCACATAAATGTTGGCCCCGACCGGGACTCAATATGGGACACGTCGCTCCACAAACAGTATCGCTATAGACTATTCTACTAAACAACATACCAACCAATCTATTGTATATTAAACTTTTGTCATGTTCATGTTTAGGTGCATGCCCCACTTGTTATTGATATATTACCCCTTGTTATTGATACATTAATGCTCGATTGCAATTCTACATGATGGTAAGTGGTGATGAAGTTCACGGTTCAGGGTAACCACACTAACCTACTAACATTTGACAGAATCACATTATGCAATGCAATGTGTTTCAAACTAACAAAAGCATCCTTGCTAATGCATGTTAACTGCTTTTTAACAAACAATAATAATTTAACTTGAGCTAACCACAGGAAAGTTGGTCTCTAGAGCATGGAGGCATGACTTAGAAGTATGCACCTCATATTGAAAAAGTTATAGAATTTAAATCAATATTATTAAAGTTAATTATCACTTATTTCGGTGAAGGAGAACGTAGTAACAAAAAGTTATCCATAACGTTCTCTAATGTGTGTGAAGTTAACCACACCACACCGAACTTATCCAACCACAAGTACAATACAAATATTTTTATTGTTCACCAATTTTAACAATAAAAAGATAAGAAAACAATCGTTGATCTATCGTTGCTAAGCAGCAATTTCTTCCAGACAACCTAAATAGCAGAAAATAACATAGGACAAAGATTTATTAGTTAGGGTGGATGAATAATTTACGAATAATTGGTGACAACATCAAAGATTATAGTATTAAGTACTCATTAAAATATGTATATTATAATGTTATTATATACATCAAAGATTAAGCAACAAGACACAACAATCTTTGTTGCAACAAGTTGTCGTTTAAAGGATACTAATGCCCCAATTCAGAGTCACTAACGGTTACTTTAATCACTCTAGTAGAGAATCACCATACAAATTCTGTACTAAGGAGTGATTTAAGCAACCGTTACTGACTCTGTGTTGGGGCGTAAGTACTTAACGTAGGTACAGAGAAACCACACGGTTTACAGATTCAGAGGGTCCAAAGAGTAAGAAGAAGCGTCGCTCTCAGTCGAACAACAAGCGGCAGAGGTCGCTGTCGCCGCTGAGCAAGCGCATGGCGATGCTGGGCGACGCGGACTCGGCGTCGCGCACGCACAACTCCCAGTTCAACCACCCGTACGGCTACCAGCCGCCGCCGCCGGTCGAGGAGCCCGCCAATGTGCCGGCCAAGTCGCAGGCTGACATCGATTACGAGTTGAAGGTCAGTTTAAACTTAACTATAATAATAATAATACTTTATTGACATATTTTTTATACATTAAAGTGTATGAAACCCCTGATCCCCGAGTTAGTTCGAAACTGTGTTTCGGGTATCAGCGTCCTCTCCCAGTCTTTAGCTATTAACCACTATTTAGCTTCTATGAGTGTTTTAGTATTAAACAACAATTTGTGTTGGATACCTGCGTTAAACAATTTAAATACAATCGGTATGTCCCAAAGTTGTGAAAATCTTCCAGATTCATTACTTATCTATGTATGTACTTTAATCTCATATATCAGTCAATTTGATGAGCCTGGTTGGTAGCGACCCTGCCTGCAAAGCGAGGGGTCCCGGGTTCGATTCCTGGCTGGGCAGATATTTATGTGAAAGATAAATATTTGTATTCTTTCATGGGTGTTATTGTACGAAAATACAAAATAAAAAAATCTTTATTTGTCTATTATTACCGTTATATATCAATTCAAACAGTGGTTAAAACCACTTTATTAAACATATTATAAAAACATATGTTAGTGGTAAGTGGCCCCGCTCTTCTTTAATACATCATTCTTGTGTGTGTGCACCTAAGCAGGGATATGAGTGTGTAAGCGTTTATTTAAAAAAAAAGTAACAATACTAACATAAACAAACCCTGCACAGGTGCGCAAGTTCCTAGAGATGACGAAAGAGGACTCGGAATACGAGGACAAGGTGCGCAACTTCCTGGAGGAGACGGCGCAGTACAAGCGCAACCGACGCATGCAGGAGCTCGGCCAGCAGCCGCAACCCGGCGCCGACCACGATAAGAAGAAGAAGAAGAAGAAAGACAAGTGAGTGGAGAAATACTTATGTACTAACGCTCCGCCCGCGGTGTTGCCCGCGTTTTCCGGGATAATAAATACCTTATATCCTATTCCACATCACAGTCTACTTGTGTACTAAATTTTATGAAAATCTGTTCAGTAGTTTTTGCGTGAAAAAGTAACATCTCAAGAGAACTCACAAGCTTTCACATTTACATATAATATTAGTATCTAAGGGTGCGTTTAGATTATCTAACAGGTTATATATAATTTTTGTTATTTGTTATAACACAACCACATTGTTTGACATTGCTTATTGTCCATATGAAACATGCATGCATTTAGCATGTTTCATATGCTTAACAGCTTAACATTACATCTATCTGCTTGGATCCTTCACCTTGGTATACTTTACTTCTTTTTTGCTGTGGTCTTTTCTGTAACACAGTTATATGAAATTATGTTCAGTCTTTTATTGTTATATGGTAAATACTGCAACAAAGAATACCCTTGTTGTAAACTACCTAAATATAAGTTTTTGGATTTTTTTAAATATTTTTATAATTGTTTTTGTTAATCTGTAGAAAAAAGAAGAAGGAATCAAAACGTAAGCGTAAGGAACAAGAAAGGGAAGAAAAGAGAAAAGCGAAAATGTCTCGCGCTGCTAATAACTCGGAGTACAGTCTTCGTGATTTGGAGTCGATTGGTGACAAGAAACTGAGAGATGCCATCAGGTAAAGATTTAATTAATTGATATTATGCCATTGAAAACAATGTATTGGTTTTTTAGCATAGTTGATTTATTGTAGCCCTCAATGTCGTTATTGTGTGTACATTTGGTATTTTTTTCATATGAATGGAGACTTCTTACTGTCATGCTATGTAAATGTTGCAGGAAAGAATTAAAAGGGAAATCAAAGCGAGATCTCAGTTCTGACGGGGAATACGATAGAAAACACGGTGATAAGAGGTGAGTTTTAGTATGAGCTAATACATGCGTTAGTTTTATTATCACCTTAGCTAATTTTAGCATCAAAATATAGCTATGTTATTATTATTGATTTGATATCTAACATTATAATGACAATTAACTCACTGTTAATTATGGGAAAGACAGTATTAAAACTTTTTTTTTACACAAATAAGTTATTGCTTGAACAATCCCACTTGATGGTAAGTGAAGATGAAGTTGAAGGTGGTGAGCACCTTCACTCTTTTCTTGAAGGAATTTTTTAATCTTTACAAAGACAAATGTTCCGGCCTATTCTTCCTTTTTAAATAAATAAACGCTTGCACACTCATACCCCTGCAGTAGGTTATTACACATATAACACATCACAATGACATCCATGAGCAGAGTATTAATATTTATCTGTCAAATAAATATCTGCCCCGGCCGAGAACTGAACCCGGGAGGGACCCCTTGCTTTGCAGGATCGCTGCCAACTAGCCTAAAGTTTTTTCTTATTTATTTACTCTTTATTGTAAACCTATAAACTAGATCACAATGGGCGGACTTAATGCCTGATGGCATTCTCCACCAGTCAACCCTGGGCGATAAGCTAGAAGTTATCTTAGTTAGCTTATCTTTGATGTTATCTCTGTGTGGTATCAATGTACGGCGGTGTGGTCCCAGAATGCTGGACGACAGCCTGCACGGGCTCCAGGAGCTGGAGTCGAAGCTGAGCGCGTACCACGTGATGGTGGAGAAGGAGGTGCTCGGCAAGCGCGAGCGCGGCTCGCTGTCCCCCGACCAGGCGCCGCCGCCGCCCCTCGACAAGCCCAAGTGGAAGATGAGCATGAGCGCTGTTAAGGATCCGTGAGTATACACACGCACACAGAGATATAAATATATATATAAAAAATTTAACGCTGACCTACCTCAAAGCCTCAGCCCACACTAGGATTCTCTGTGTCGTGGGTGCCATGGAAAACACACAAAGACATGAACACACACACACACACACTTCCTTCGGACATGAAAAATTTTTCTTTAATTAATCGTAAATTGCTCTTTTGTCACAGTCCCACCTCCTTTGTGGTCTACCCCTCTTCCTCTTTCCATCTCAGGTACCATTGCGTGATTATTTTACTCCATTTATCTTTTTCCCTGAATGTTTGAATTTCTGTTCTCAGTGTGTGTGTCATGATCAGGGGAAAAGATAAATGGAGTAAAATAATCACGCAATGGTACCCAAGAGATGGAAAGAAAAAGAGGAATCACACACACAGAGAATAGAAATTCAAACATTTCCGCTTCACTGGGTTCGACCCAGGACCTTTGGCACGGCGATCCGGTATGGTAAACATTGCGCCACATGGGTCATCAATACATCACAACAGTTTAGCTGGTCAGGAACTCAGTTTGAAGTAACTAATGCTGAACGTATCCAGCAATATAGCTGTTCCCTGTCTAAAGAAGGTCATGGAGCCCATTAAAGGCGCGCTCTTATGGTGACTGACTGATTCTCAGTTACAACATACAACTCGATTCCTTAAACCTTAGCCTTCAATGACTACTTAATTCTAAACAATATCTATTCCAGTACTGTATAAAATACTGTGTATACTCGTACAAGTAACATTTACATGTGTTGTTTTAATTACAGAGTCAAAAAGAAGGATACGCCAAATCAATCATCGAAGGGATACAAAGAACATTATGCTTTTGAAGACAGCTCAGATGACTCCCAAGATCACAAGGTAAGAATAGCAAAAATGCCAAATCAAAATGTAATCAATGAACTCGAGGATACCAAATTACACAATGTATATTAGTAATACAATAATTATTTTCATCTATAAAAAAATTAACGTGATTTTTTTAAATTAATTCCATAAGGAGGATAACTTATTTTTAGATAATATATATCCCTGTAACCCAAAAATCTTAAAGCATTCTATTGATGAAAGAATTATTAAAATTGGTCCCCACTGAAACATATTTGGTGCAAACAAAAATACAAATCTCTCCTATTTGTAATAGTATCACAGCCTCATTCATAAACGCATAATAAACCTATTTTAGCTGTTGCACTGTTATAATATGTGTTTATTTTTATTTAACTGTTTATGTACATATATATATATATAAAAGTAGTTACAATAAGCTTTTTAAGCTTAATAATGATGATTTTTCCCACGACGAACGGAACGGAGACGGTATATGCGTTTGAAGTTAGAGTTTGTTTGTATGTCGGTTACCGTTTTTTATGAAAACTACTGGGCCGATTTCATTTCGGTTTTTTGCATTCAAAAGATATCATTATAGAGCATGTTCATATCGACACCCGCAACGCATAAGGTTGTAACTCAAGTTACAACCTTATGCGTCTATACCACAGGCGTATAGTCCGTGAAAAGAGCTACACGACAGAAGTAACGACATATCTCTAGCATTCGTAGTTTCGAAGATAGCCAGTTGAAGAAGGTAGTAATTGCCATATGAAGAAAAGTTCCAGCAATATTTTAGACGTAAAGCGAATTACGTCTCTTATGTTCGTTGTTGAGCGTGGAAGTAACATCTCTTACAACTTTTTGACGGGCATCATAATACACGTATCGGAACCGTAACTTAAGATACTGCTTTGTCACGGCTTAGCTGTACTGAGCGAACGGCTAATGTTTATACGATTTGTGTGTATTTGTCCTACAAATTTACATCTGAGCTCCGTGTTTTAATTAAAATTTGTGGTTATTAGGGTTTCATAGTCAAAACGGAAGCCTTGTGGTTTCGTCATGTTCGTACGTCCGTCCGTCCGTCCGTTCGCAGCATAGCGCAGAGACCTTTAGTGCTAGAAAGCTGTTATTTACCCGTACCAGCAGTGCCGTACCAGCTAAATGATGTTGTTGGATTCACTATCTTCACTATCTTCTGTGTACGGTCAGTTTAGCTTGTTTGTTGTTCTTCTCGCAGGGAGCTGGAGCTTGAGAGGAGATAGAACCGTCTGAAGAAAACATGGTGCTAGACTTGGTTTTCAACCTCGTAAGGTGATTTTGCTAAATAGACAGATCCCTGGCGAATACTTTGGAGCCCTGGTTTCACTCGATTGTGTTTTTTACATGATTTGTGTTGTTCTCACAAATCGCATCGACTGCACTTTGTAATAATAAGACTGAGAGTTTATGCTGACACAATAAGAGATTTACCATTGGATCTTTCAATAACTCGATCCTACCTCGTGGACGGTGGTTAAAATGCTGGTATTAAACTCATCCACTGGGGTGACAGGTGTTGGGCGAAGCGCAGACTTCATAAGGCGTAACCGTTCCAGCTTCACGACGATATTAAATGGTCCTCTTACAAGACGGCTATGGCTTCTGGTTTTTAAGCTGCCGTTTGTCTGCCAGAATGAAGTCCATCTCACTATTTGTGGAACCATCGGGACTTATCCATGTCCACTTGCGTTGAGGCTTCTTTCTGAAGAAGGAGTTCATCATAAACAGATCTTTCCTCTCTAAAAAGTTAGCCAACAAGTGTCCTCGACGATTCCGCCATCTAATTCCAAAGGGAAGGGACCCACTTTTATCTCGGCGCCATTTTGCCAGTCCCCCATCACAACTGTGAAATAAGCTTTAGAGGTTACTTCTGGATCTACTATTGTCCTAACACAGAACCTCAGTCTCATCGTCGGGGTGTCGGCGCATATGCCTGTACAACCTTCAACAAATAACTTTGAATATTTTTAGTGTTAGGTACCTGCGATACCCTGGCTGACACGCCCCAACTTGCACAATATTGTTGACGAGGGGCTTGTAGATGAGAAACCCGACACCACTTTGCATCCTTGGTTGGTCTTTGGTCATTTGGTTTACCCTGTCGGTAATAGAACAAGTTCCCGAATTATTCATTCCTGCTCTCTTTTATCTTTCCATTGGTCCTGTGTCCTGGAGGTATAATTATGTTGCCAGGTGCCGAATTCGTCATTGGTACAATGAGAAATTAAACTTATTTGATGTTGATAATTTATTTTATAATATAAGCTTTATAATTAATATTAAAATTCAAGAATATAACTTACTTCCATTATAAGTAGGCTACCTTTCATCACTAAGACGGTTGTAACTAGCTAGATACAACCTTATCGCTGCTGAAGTTATCCAAAACCTTGGGTTGTAACTAATGCTATCTCAGCTTCTAACAGTATTTTTTGTGATATATACGTATCAAACTATAGTATTTACCCCTATAGAATTGATGCACATATTAATTTTTCAGCAAACCCAATACTTTTTTCGTAAAAAGCATTCAAATACCTAACTTTTACTTTTTTGCTTATTCTGAAAAAGACGGATTTCAAGTTACAACCTTATGCGTTGCGGGTGTCGATATATGTTTTATGGCGATTTACCACCAGGAGGCGCTGCAGTAGCGTTATAATTGGGTACAATGCGGATTTCATCCTTTTTGACGTGATGTCTATTAAAACGGGACGCCGGCTGCACGCACGATAAATCATGACTCATCTGTCGCGTTACGCGTGCGAGCGAACAATGGAGAAAGCGCCATCTATGAATAAACTATATACACAATTAAGTCAGAAAGGAACTTGCTGAAAAAATAGTTTAGTTGAGGAGTTCTAGATGGCGTTGTAGTATAAAGATAAAAGTTTCTAATTATAAGTTAATTTCCAGAGATAATATTATATTCGAGCACTACTTCATCAAAGTTTTGTCATGACGTTGTCACGTTAAACTACCGTCCGTAAACGGACTTTGCAGACAACCATTTTTTTTTGTTTACAACCGACGTGGTTTGTTTATATCAGAACATGAACGACAAGAACC